>JBBPPS010000026.1:0-28832 GCA_038092175.1 Boletus coffeatus
ACCCACCGATGGTGTGCACGAGGATTGTCGGCTTCATCGAGGACAGCGCGTTGCGACTGCCGTGCGCCCTCGTTCCGCCGAGAGTGCACGACGGTCGCCACGTGTTGTCACCCCGCTCCCTCATTCTTGTCGATTCCCATGCACTCTTCCTCTCGCTTGCCCATTGACACTAGCACACAGGTGACAGAAGTGATGACGGTACAACGGCGTGCCACCCCGACGAGACGACGAGGACAAGGATGATGGATGCGAGGTCGAGAGTGAGATGACCAAGACCGACGACGATGGCGAGACGAGACGAGACGAGGACGCGACAACAGACAAGGTTGAAGTCGAAGTCGACGTCCCTACCCCGGCCACCATTCCTCCGAGTCGTCTCCAACTCCCCATCCCCGTTCTACCCCCCGTCCTCTCGCCCCAGCGCGGCGACGACAACGAGACGACATTGTCGCCGTCCTCACCCCCGCCACCATCTTCACCTCCAACTCTCCATCCCCATCCCCATCCCCATCCACATTCCTGTCCCTGTCCTCAGGCTCCCCGTGTCCTCTCGTTTCAGCGTGCGGAAACGACCACACAATGTGCACGATTGTGCGCATTGTGCAGTCGCTCCTGCACACTGCCCCCGTTGCTGTTCGCCCATCCATGGCACCCCCGTCCCCTCGCTCCTAGACGACGATGTCGACCTCACCCATGCCACCATCTCATCCCTGTCCCCGTCCGAGTTCTCCCTCCCATCTCGCCCCATATCGTCGCTGCCCTTGTGCGTGCAAGAGCGACCACACAACGTGCATAATAATGCATGTTGTGCAGTCGTTCATGCACGCGGCCCGGCCCTCCGAGTCGTAGTTCTATCCGCCCACTCGTCGCTGTCATACCCGCGCGGTTTACCCGCACCCGTGCCACTGTACAAGACCTACTTACCTTTCTTTTTCCCCTACGCCCGCGCACTGACCCCCTTTCGACCTGAGCGAAAATTCCCTCGCGAGACACTGCCACGCACGCCACGGGCAGATATACCGAACGCTTGGCCACGCCTAAGTCGATCACCACTGAGAAAGCCACCGACGAGGCACCCAACCTGCCGACAAAGCAAACCACCGCCCGACACGCATCCTACCCCGCAGGCCACCGCACACCTGACTCACTGGTGAAAATTGCCTACCGTCCGACCGCTAAAACCCTCGACACTATCCACTCACCCCACACGCACTCTCGCATGGCTATCATATCAACTCATGTTTAAATCATCCCCACCCACCTTGAAGCATTTCCCGCAACTGGCCTCAGCTCAGGCAACCAGTGACGAAGACTCAAGGGCTCGTGTCATTACCAAGTATCATTAGTTACAAAAAACCTTCGGGTGATAGGTCCGCCTGCTGGAGCCGGAGTGGTAGGGGAATCAAACGATGGGTGTCTGGCCTGAGTCTGACTTGACTGTGACCTTGTCGAAGGCAAAGCGGCAAAGCCGCCAAAAGGGGGTACGTCGCACCACGGTGATTAATTCTATATGAACGTGAGCTCAGAAGTTATCTCATGCAGAAAGTGGACGTGAGGCTTCGAGGCTTCGAAAATTCGAGGCCTTGCCTGATGAATCGAAGTGGAAAGACCCGAAATATGAGGTCGCTCTGGTGTATTCGTTGATGAGTCGGATGATGAAGATGAGATTGGTGAAGATAGCAAACCGACGGGGCGATATACTTCACGGCCAAACGGAGCGAAGAAGTACATCATTCAAGCAGCTAAATCAGCGACGCGACTGGCTGACCGACCGCTTTGAAATATCTGTGCACGAACAGAAGCAGGGCCTAAGTGCAACTCGAACGTGCGATCAAATCGGATGAACCCGAAACAGGCTGGGACTCCCCGGATTCCATCAAGAATTCCTGATTTGCATTGATGGTGACTACGACTTGGAGGTCACCGGAGGTCACCGGAGGTCACCGGACGTGACTGTATTGTAAACGTACTGTACCGTAGTCGGCGTAACTTACCAATACGAAATATGCTGTAATTCTTTAGTGCCGAATACGTCATGTACCTCACCATGCTCGCCTCCGCTCCTTAGGAGCTCGCTTGTCGTCACCTCAAGTCTTGTGCGTGCCGCCGATCACTGACAACGAGGTCAACACGCTCACGTCCATCATGGAAGACGGTCGCCAGGTGTGTCTTCATAGTCAATTGCCGACGCGTTCTCAAACTCTATTACGTCGTTCGAAGCAGCGCGCGATTTGCCGAGTCTCGGCTCCAGTAATTTGGCCCCGATCGCCTCGTTGCGGCAGGCGTCAGGTGACTCCAATTCAATGATCATAATCTATGGCTGACCTTTTTGAACAGGTCACGGCGCCTCCAAATTCAACCCAGCCTTTCATGTTGTCCCCGCCCAGCAGCCCTCCGAAGAGTATCAGTGCGGAGCTCGAAGGTGACTTAGACATCATGATGGAGGCGGCATCGCCGATCGAGGGCGATGCGAATTCGGACAAAATCGCAGTTCTCCCGTCGGTGATGTCTGACGCAAGCTCCCTCGCGGGGATTACCAGTAAGTCTTCGTAACGTTGCGACTTCAGTGCTCCGAGTCGTGCTCAACTACATGACAGGCTATTTAGACAACGCTATAATGACCGCGACAACGGGTTCGGGCCTACTGACCCGCGACTGCCTCAACGAGATCGCCCAGCAAATTTTATCGAACCGGATTACACTTGACGACCTCCTCGACAATGCCTTATTGTTGCGCCCTACAACGATACGGCCCATCCTGGCTGAGTTGGCGCATCGTTACAAACGCATTGGGGTACCAGGTAAGCGTGCCTTATCATACTCTCCTCGACGTCGTACTCATTTATAAGTCCCCCATATCGCCGAGTCGGACGATGAGCTAGTCCGGAACCCGTTCACACTGTTCATGGTTCAGACGGTAGGTCGACCCCTTCCCGTTTGACGCGTAGTACTAACTCATCGTTACAAGCTTCAAGGAACAGGGTTCGCGTACCTCTCGGTGGTCTGGAAGAATGTAGACAAAATCATCTGCTCAGCGGACTCACGAATCGCCGGCGACTTCCTCTTTTCCCTAATTAGAGACCCCCGCTTTACTCCCAACATCTCCAAGCAAGTCGTGTCCATGAACCTGAGGTGGGATTCGCACTATGGTTACCCATTCTGGCACCTGCCGCAAATCGGGCAGGTCAGAGACGCGGCGGGGACCTTGTTCCTCAACCCGGCCGTCCACCATATATTACAACAGATTCTCGTCGTCAGCAATTCCGACTACTGTATCACAAGCGAAGAGATATGCAAGGACCCAAATGATCCCACACACTACATCTCCGCTCACCCCATGCAATTCGACGTTGTGGAAAAGGTATCGTTCGTTCTCTCTTGGGTAAGCAATTTCTCATCGGTCGGCAATCCACTGATCACTGATAGGCTTGTCATCAGATGACCGTACAGATGCGCCACCACCATTTCAAGAATCACCTTTATCAGACCGAGAAGGCTCTTACGGCGGACCGAATCAAAAGTGTCAAGTGGGAACAGTCGCTCATCTACAAGCTATTTTGTGACATCGTTCGTTACGAAGACGAGCGCTTTATGCCGCTATCTCGATTCTGTATGATCGTGGCGAATGGGCAGTAGATCGCGGCGATCCACGTATATACCGTATTTTGTTCACTTTCTTGACGTTTCGCGTACGTAGTCAACGTAGTTACTTACTGAAATACAATCACTGCTATGTGCTCAAGCTTCAATGAATGAACGGGTCGTCGACGGAGCTCGCGTTGGCAGCGACACTTTGGTTTAATTGGCACGATCAAGGCTAAAAAGGACAGGACACAGTGTTGTAGTTAAGACACTGCCTACCATAGATACAGTGTCTACATTGTTGAAACGTTACTACTGCCACGCTGGGGATGAAAATATACATGTATGATGTACATAAACCCTTCGAGTCAGCATACTCAGCGGGCGATGAGCGGGGCGCGGTGAGGGCCGGATGATGTTGCGCCGCCCGAGTGGTGAGCTTGAGATGGTGGGGTCGGGGCATCTCGGGGTCGGTCCTCGCCGACGAGGATTCGGAAGGCAGAGTTGAGATGGGTGTAGTCGAGCAGGGCAGGTGCGAGCCCTACGACGACCGCATCGTATGGCAATGATGACGACGCCGATTCGGGTACAGCAGAAGTATCGACCCTATCTGTACATTCTTCCAAAGCGGAGGGAGAGAGTAGCATGTATGGCCTAGATGGTGACCCGCCACAGAGAACGGTGAGCAGGAACAGAGATCCCAACTTTCTATGCGAGGTGAATCGAGACGAGATAAAGCCTACCTCTTCACCTCCAACTGCTTCAACACTGCCTTGAGCGCACCAATGCTCGTCCAAGCCTCCGCTCGGTGCACGTCCAGTCCGGCTTCCCGCATCCTCTTGTGTATGACATCGCTAGACTCCTTGCTGGTGTTGCTGCAGAGACGGAAAGGGATGTGTGCGGCACGAAGTTTCGTGAGCGCTTGGGCGGCGCCAGGGATGGCGGACGATCCTATCAAGAGCGTGCCAGAGATATCGATGAGTAACCCTCGTATGGAAGGAGAAACCATCGTCGAAGAGACCGCAGATGAGCCAATTTAAGAAATCTTTGGAATTTCTATAAAGAGGAGTGATGAAACTCTCAGACGCAGTTGATCAACAGATCCGAAAACGTGTTGGTTGTCCCACGCATCCGCACCCGAAACGAATCGTCGTTTCGGTTTACGATTCCAACGGATGCGGCCAGTGCACATTGCGTAGAAAAAAAAATACAATTTAAAAAGGCACGCCGGTCAGGAGCGGAACGGAGGCAAGGAGAAAACAAAACCACACCTTTGACACCATCCTCTGCGCCTCGCTCGTTCAGATACTCGGTGACGAGCCACTCGATTCCCTGATTATGCTCTACCAAACCCAACGTCTGCCCAGTACGACCCGCTCTTGTCCATGTCCGAGAAGCCAAGTCCAACACAATCCGAGTCGGCGGCGGAACGGCGACTCTAGTTTACATAATAAAGTTAGTCTCTGACGTACGCGTAAGTACCCGCCTGACACACGTTTCTATCCAAGCAAGCTGGCTCAGCTTGCTTTTTAAAAATTTCGAACTTTGGATTTGAACGGTGTCAAAGTTTGAAAGTTTCCGGAGACCACTATGAGCCTGAAACGCGCTCGCGAAGTGCCGCTCGTTTTTGGTCGCCTCCTTTCGCACATTCTCAGTAATCGCTCGCGATCCACACACACGCCTTCGATCGTCACCCTCCCCTTATCTGCAACGCGCGTAGGCACATTTCCCTTACCCTCGTCACCCGCCCTTGCCCTTGGTACTCATGCCTGCTGTCCTACATCCAGGCATGCCACCGCTCGCCAGGACCTTTAGGGTCCTCACCAGTGTTACTATGTACCTGTTATTGTTTTACCCATGGGACTTAGTGCGACACCGCGATGCGACAAGAACATTGCCGGCTCGTCCGTCTCCATAAACGCCTGCTCGGCCTTCCCGCCTCCTAGCCTCTCTTCTCGATCATCCTTCAGGTATGGATGTACTACCTCTCCCCACGCGCACGATAAGGCGAGAACGGTTGTGGTGGCGTATTACAGCACGGGCATGCGCTGTGATGCACAGCGACGGCTCAGCACCCTGCGCTTAAGCCTCACATGCACGACAACATTATCATCATATCGTGATTTGTGACACCCTTGCATGACGCAATGATACAACGATGCTATCCACGACTACTTGTTCCACGGGAACTTCGACGTGCCATGCACGACACCCTCACCCACTCTGTGTCTTGGTATACAATGCATTTACTTTTGAAGCTTACCTATCGTTTCGCACAGATGGGAATCCGTGCACACGGGTACATGCAAGGGTATGTATTACTATGACCCATCTGCAGATGCTGCATTTGTAACTACGGTTGCAATACTACCCGAGATACCACTGGACAGCGCTGAGACGGATTATCAGAGAACATGATGATTTATGTATAAGGTCTGGTGAATTCACTCCCGTTGGTCCTGTCTTACTAACTCTTTGGCTCTTGATTGGATTCATAGTTGACCGAGGCTGTCGTGAACGATGACAAGAAACAAGCATCAATAAAGACTTTCTGTTCCAATTGCATCCGTGCTTTCCCAGGAAGAGTGACCTTCGCTTTGTTCTCAAACGATCTCTATCGTGGAGAGCTGCCCTTTCGTTTCTGGTTATGACATAGGTGAAAGGAAGGTATGTATCATCTATGACTCTCCCGCGTATGTCCTCGCATCTTTCAGTTTTTGAACTCTGCAATTGAAAGTCTTTTACGGCGTCTGTTGGTGTGCCAGTGGATTCCGTTGATCCCTTGTCTATATCTCCGCCGGGATCTTGTGCCTGCTTTAGTGCATGATCAGCGTGTGAACAAGGGATGTGATCACATGACGTAGATGTATACACGATTTGTTCTCTTATAGTGCCAACCTCCACGCAACCCTTTCTCATACTAAGGCAGAACTCAAGGATGTCGAACGCCCCTAACGTCAAAAGCTGCGCAAAATCCTTAGCGCCGTTCTCGAACGAGACTGATACACCAGCAACATTTTCGAACAATGCTACAAAGCCATATCCTCTGGCCGTGCGGCCCCCATCTCGCAGTATGGATAGAATTCTACTTGGTGATCTCGACCCCACCAAATACAAAAGGATTGTTGGAGCTGCAGACTATATCAGAGTCGTAGATACTTCCATAAAGAAGATGGTGGGAGTTCATCTATGCCCGCGGTATGCGATATGTCTTACATTAATTGGCAGCGACTGCCAGTTGCCATATCCCCTCCTCCAGATGTTTTAAAGCGCATGTATACAGAGTCGTTGGTGGAGAAAACTACAATGGCTGCACGCATGGCAGATATTGAGCAGAGTTGCCATGATTGGGAGGGCGCCGTGCGCCAAATGCTCGGCGATGCAGAAGCCCAGAAGATTTTCGAAGCTCATGTTTTCGTTGACGTCGACGAAACAGATACTGTGAAGGGGCGGTACATCACTGCCATTACTCGCTTAAGGATGCAGGATTTTTGTCTGTCCAGAAGGGGTGGAACGGAATATGGGTGTGTCTGACCAACGTCATTATTATTCATAAGTTACTGGTGAGTTCATCCGGTTCAGACTCAGTTCATCCGGTTCAGACTGACAGCATGCTGAATTCAAGTCTAGCAATTTTTGGGACTTTCTTTTTCATTTTTTACTCTCACAATTTGAAGCTCCTTCTGGATGTATTCTTCTGTTTCTTCATAACCTATTTATTGTAACAACGTGCGACTGTGAAAAGGTGACATTGGTCAACTGCCGTCTCGTCCTGTGTGTAACTGATCACGTTCCTTCTGGGTCTACAGACACTGCCTTCGTCAAGGATTCCGAGTACCCGTATGTGTAGGGATAGTAGTCGCCTGTATCCATCCCATCTTTCGATCTGTTTTGTCTGAGAATATCACATTTTATGGATGCGAGGGGAAAATCGGTGACCGATTTTGACCAATCAGGTCTGCGTGGCCGTGACCGAGGCCCCCTTCGCATGACCAATCTGCATGCTTCCACGTGACATGTTTATTAAAAAAAAACTGTCCTAAGCAGTGTGAGCACGAGCAGCGGCGTACTATAAGTATCCAAAAAATGTGATGACCGTGAGTGACTAACGCATGCTTCCGATCCGAACCTGTGTTTGTGGACGCACCTTCAACGACATCGGTGGCTTCACTCGTCACGAGAAGGGATGTCGCAAAGGCAAGAAGCGACTTTCCGGGGCTCTTTCCAGGGTGAAGGAAATAATTCGTGCGAAGAGAGCCCGAACTAGCGATGCCGGCCAAAGTTCGACTTTTAATGGCCACGATGCGTCGTCCAGCGTGTCTCCGTATGAAGACCAATCTCTAGACGATGTACCCCAGGTGAGGGAAGGGACATTTTACCTTCGCTATCTAGTTCTCAGGAATGGTGACCTGTAGCGAAGGTCGCAATGTTCTGATCGTGGACGACCGATACAAATTGCAGGCTTACTTCGGGAACGTTTGTCGACCTCTGGTGCGTTCCCTGGCCATGCCTCAGACCCCGGCGAGAATCAATCCGAGGATGGTTTACTCCAGGTGAGAAAAGCAGCATTTTATCTTGGTTATTAGGTTCTGATGAATACATTATATGACCGTCTCGCAGCAGCAGCCCACGGGTCGTGGCAGATCACCTTCAAGGCAGTCGAGGTTGCAATGCTCTGATTATAAACGACCACTACGGTTTCCGGATGTACTTCCGGAAGCTCTGTCAGCGCTACCCCCTCCCAAGCTATTCTCGCAACCGGCTTCAACAACGATCCCAAGCGCCTCGTTGCCTTTCCCCGAGACTATTCCCTCTTCATCCGTTGAAAGATCCACTCGGTCCTTGTACGTCTCAGTACGGGAGCTTTTTAAAACCCAGGTGAACAGATTTGGTCTATTTCGCGTATACAGCAGTGGCTCGCCTCCCCAACACGACCCGGAAGATCCACAATCCGTTGAGAACACTTATTCTCCGGTCGTCGACCCCAAATCCTCCGAGAATCCATACCATCCATATCCTAACGAGAGTTCCATGCGGCTTGGAGATTGGTACTGGAATCAGGGAGCCCAAAAATCCAAGGAAAATTTTCGATACCTTCTCGACATCATCGGAGATTCTGGCTTTTCTCCCTCCGCCATCTCGCAAACCCCGTGGGCTGCGATTGATGCACAACTCGGACAGAATGAATTCGACGGTGACATTCCGCAGTGGCTGGGTGAGGACGAGGGTTGGAAACGTTCTTCCATCACAATATCAGTGCCGTTTCATGCGCAGTCGAGGAATGCGGGAGCGAAAGACTACCGAGTCGATGAATTTTACCACCGTTCCATTGTCTCGATCATTCGAGAGAAAATCACAAATCCATCTCACGCATCATTGTTTCATTTTGAACCATATGAACTTCGATGGCACCCACCTCACCGGGACCACGATCTCAGAATCTACGGCGATTTGTTCACGTCCACTGCTTTTCTAGAGGCACATCAGGCGCTTCAAGATGCACCCCCGGAGCTTGGTTGTGACCTGCCTCGCGTGGTCGTGGGGCTGATGTTCTGGTCGGATGCAACGCACCTAACCGCCTTTGGTGATACAAAGCTCTGGCCGCTTTACCTATTCTTCGGAAATGAGTCGAAGCTCCGGAGATCTCAACCTTCCAGCAATCTCTGTTCTCACGTCGCATACTTCCAGGCGGTAAGTGTTCAAATTTTCTGCCGGTTTATTATCTTATTCTTTGTTTAGCTACCGGATGTATTCAAAGATTTCTTAGCGCAACATCTAGGCGATAAAGCTGCCAGTGAAGTACTTCGTACACACTGTCAGCGAGAACTCTTCCATGAACAATGGCGGATTCTCCTTGATGAAGACTTTGTAAATGCTTATGAACATGGCATTGTCATACATTGTTGTGACGGTGTCACCCGACGTTTTTATCCGCGGATATTCACATATTCCGCGGATTATCCTGAAAAGTTGGTCACGATCTACCTTTCATACACACCCAGTTATCGGTTAACATTGACTTCGTCTGAGCAGGGTCTTGATCGCGTGCATACGAAATCTCGGAATGTGTCCCTGTCCCCGATGCAAGCTCCCCATGACGTCTGTCCCTGACATGGGTCACGAACAGGACATGTCTCAGCGACAGGCATTGATACGGGTTGCTGATGATTGCTTGCGAAACAAAGTCTTGCATGCTCGACAGCTAATTTATGAGAAAAATTATGCTGTCAACTCTCTGGTCGTTGAAAAGCTCCTCAAAGACGAGTCACTCATACCCACTCTGGTATGAATGATTCTGACACGCACTCATGTATTTGTACTAACTCATGCAGAATTCTTTTTCAGAGAAACTCCGCACATTTGGGTTCAACGTTTTCACCCTGCTCGTGGTCGATCTACTACACGAGTTTGAATTAGGGGTCTGGAAGGCCATCTTGACACACCTCCTACGCATCGTCGATAGCTTGAAAGGTAACAAGCTACGTGAGCTGGATTGTAGGAACGTCATTTCAACTCACATCTTGTTTCTGTTGAGAAACTGATTAAGGCCCTCTTATAGATATCGCCAGGTCCCCACATTTGGCCGAGATACGATCAGGCGATTTTCGACAAATGCATCAGAGATGAAAAGACTGGCGGCCCGTGATTTGGAAGACCTCCTGCAGGTGTGTGCTATTAACGTTGTAACCACTTGAAGACCTCCGTCTGATTCACGCTCGACAGTGTGCTCTTCCGGTGTTTGAAGGCTTACTGCCGGATCCCCACAACGATGCCGTGTTAAACCTTCTTCATCTTCTCGGCTATTGGCACGGCCTAGCAAAATTACGATTGCACAGCGACGAGACCCTTCAAATAATGGATGACGTCACGAAGTCCCTTGGAGATGCAATACGTGCTTTCGAGGCCGAAACCTGTCTTGCATTCCAGACCAGAGAACTCAAGCGGGAGACGGAAGGCCGCCAACGTCGTGAAGCTCGTGCGCGGGCACAGCGTGCTGTTGCAAGTTCAACCACCACTGTGGCAACGCGCAGACCCAAGACTTTCAATCTTCGCACTTACAAATTACATGCATTAGGCGATTACACGGCTTCGATTAGGCTATTCGGAACAACAGATTCGTACTCTACACAATCAGTGAGTACTAGTGTGCCGGGTGGCTGAATTAATATCCAACTGTTCTCGCAGGGCGAACGGGAGCACAGGGTTGCGAAAGGAAGATATACACGCACCAGCAAGAAGGGCTTTATCCGTCAACTAACCCAGATTGAACGCCGACAAGTAAGGATACGACGAATTCGCGAGTCCAAAATCGACGGCGCGTTGGAATCTGTTCCGAACGCTCCGGATGAACGGTACAACATCGGGAAATCTCAGCATAGGCCCGTTGATCTCGATCGTTTCATTAACCAAAACGTAGATAATCCAGCCACAGTGGTATGAGTTTACTGAATCCCCCTAATCCCCCATTCTGGCCCCGACTAATTGAAGTAATAGGACTTCATCCCCAAGCTGAAGCGCCACATTTATCCTCGTATCCGGTCTAGCCATCTGGGTGCCGCGGAACCGAGTGCCGATCTTCTACAACCGGGTCTGGACAACAGCTACAACGTGTCGGCGGCCAACATCAATCAGGTATTATTTAAAGGTGGTCGCATTTACCAACACAACGTCCTCCGTGTCAACTATACCACATACGACCTCAACCGTGGTCAGGATAATTTCAACCCCAATAGCGACCATTGCGATATCATGATGCTGGCCGGCGGAGGCGAAGAAGAATCAGAAGTGGGCACACATCGTTTCTGTTACGCTCGGATCATCGGTATCTATCACGCTAATATCCAATATATTGGTCCAGGGCTCAAAGATTACAATGCCCGTCGACTCGACTTCCTACATGTACGATGGTTCAAACTCGAACCCAATGCACGTCAGAATAGCGCGCCCCTGGATATGTTGCAATTTGTTCCTTTAAACTCTCCGGATGCGTTCGGCTTCGTAGATCCCGCGGAGGTATTGCGAGGGTGTCATCTGATACCTGCCTTCGCAAAAGGACAGTTGCACCTAGATGATACTGCATCGTCATCGGTAACTGATCAATGGAAATATTACTATATCAACAAGTGAGTGGTAACCTAGGGTTGAGCTCCTTGCCCTGTCGTTGCTGATACTGTATTTGTATATTGCAAAGGTTCGTGGACCGTGACATGTTGATGCGGAATCATTGGGGTCTCGGTGTTGGCCACGCCTATTCCCACGTTCGGGACGGTACCACCCGCCAAACTAACTCACAGTCAGCGAGTGCCATGCCACAGAGCTTGTACGCCTGGTGCTCCACACCGAACAGTGCTTCCGAAGCTAGTGCTGGCGTATCACTTTCGGACTCACGGACACCTCTGCTTCACTTTGATGATCTCGATAACGATTTCTCGCCATCCGATCTGGAGTGGGAGCCGTCACGAGACTATCCCTGGAATGATGTGCAAAGTGAACTTGGTGGAACCAAATGCGCTTCTCTGTCAGGTGCCAGTGGTGACCATTCCGTTCAAGTTCCCGATCGTTTCCAAGACCTTGACACAAGTTTCTCACTTGCTGACTTGGATACCCTGGAATGGGAGCTAGTATCGCAGGATGAAAATGGTGATAGTAGCGAGTCAGATATCGATGGGGAGGCATGTCATATCTATGAGATGTATGGTCTAGATTCAGGTGGCGAAGAGCTGGACTAAAGCATTGGGTCAATTTAGATACTTTTTTTTTTTTTTTGGATGAGCGATGAACATTATGTAGCAACTGGCTAACCTAGTCCTACATACCCGCTAAGGCGGCAGTCGAGACCGCCGATCCGAGGAAATGCAGTTTACGCATGCCCCGTGGTGTACGGACACCTCCGTCAAGTGGAAGGCCGTGGCAGCGTGATACCCACTAAAACCTCTAGTGCTGGCAGGGATGGGCCCAAGTAAAGGGTGCTTTTGCAAGATTCCAGGTGTGGTGGGTCCGGTTGGACATGAGGGGTTGGTGGGGGAAATGTGCTAGCTAGTGGTCAATATGATGTATTCAGTGGTTTAATTTGGTCTGAAAGACGGTTTGGAACGCGGCGCAGTTCAAAGCGCACAGCCATCTGCCGTGGACATCTCACCGGACTCGACAAAAATCGCAACTGGATCGTTTGACAACACGCTCTGTGTCTGGTCACTTGCAGCTGGCCAGCGACTACTTGACCGATTCAAACACAACAATTGTGTGCTCGCAGTCGAGTTCTCGCCCGACGGACGAGTCAAGTTTATTGCAAATTGTAGCCACGTCGACTGTTCGTCACAATTAATGCGCCAGACTTGTCATTACCTAAGCCACTCCTCGCCGACGGTTTCATGAGGCGATTGGATGCTTCCAAAAGACGAAGAACGATCTGTTGGAGGAGACTCGTGCCCTCGATGATCGGCCGCAATGGGAACTCGGTGAGTAATTTCACTCGTGACATAGAGAGCAATCTGAGAATCTCTCCAGACTTCCAACTACGTTGTGCCAAGAGACTCGAGAACCGAGCTGACATGGCTAACAATCATGGTGTAGCCATCGGACACTACTCGAGCGCACAGCAGACAACCCAGTTTGCCACGATTAAACCGGGGCTGGACCGCTTGCGGGAGAAGCTGTACCTCGCCTCACGAGACGACGCGGGAAGAAGATTTACGTACTCCATTATCTGGAATTTTTGACCTCTCACTCCCGGTCATATATAGTGAGGGCAAGCGAGCAGTCCGTCGCCTCATCGAGCACATCCTGACGCAGTCGAATGATGTCTTCGTTACTTTTTTCTTGGCTTGTGTCCCGCCATTGGCGGTCAGGTTTTCTGACCCACCCGTTCCCTGTTCTATCATGTGCCTCTTAGGGTCCGCTGTGCAACATCATGCAGCTTGAACGGCTGCAACACTAAATCTCCTTGATTTTACAGTCACGTTTGAGGGTCAACGCCGTAGTGATCATCAATGGATATGGACAATATCTTCACCTCCCTTCCCTCGTCGTCCTTTGCGCACCTAGCTACCATCGACCGGACACACAAAATCACCTGCGGCAGCTTCTTCTGGGTCGAGTCCCCCTGACTGGGCGGGATCACCTCCCGTGTATCCCCCTCCCGACGACCCGATTCCAACGCCAACATTCCTTCAGAATCGATTGGGGCTTGTGACGTGCCCTCCGGAGACATGAATAGCTTCTCCGACCATGAGACACTCCGACCGGGCCCATTCTTCTCGGTGAGCGCGGAATCAGGCAGTCCGCCAGCCCGAGCACCCTCGAGCAAGGACTTCTTCCGCTCACGAAGTGTCATAGATGTCCATGCACTTACACTAGGACCTGGGTTCGTACTCCGGGAGGAAGACGCCTTGATACTCGCGTCTGCTCCGTTGAAGACTGAGAGGAGACCGACAGTGCGAACGAAATAGCCATCTTTGAGAATTATGTGGCCGAGATCAGGCTAGACGGGAAGCTGGCACAGTTGGCGCTGTGGGACACTGCGTGCGTATCTCAGTCTGTGTCGTAGTGTCTGTCGGTTGCTGATGTGAGGTCGGTGGTCAGGATTTGAAATACGAACGAGACGATGAAAACGGCGTCTATGACCACTTTCGTACTCGAAATCACGCCGGACTCGCTTGAGAACGTCTCTGTCAAAGTGGGTGTGGCTCTTGTTTTTTTTTTTTTGGCTCGTCGTCTCGTCGTTTCTCACCCACGCCCGCTCACACGCACACGTTCAAATTCTCGCCTCACCAACGGATTGAAGAAGTCCGGAGTATATGTGGCCCAACGATCCCCATCCTCCTCGTGGGTTACAGAGCCGACCTCTGACACCCGCCGAATGCGCCTGACATCGGCAACTACGTCTCTCGTGCACAAGCAGTCGGCGAGATCGGTGCGCGTGCATACAAGGGGTGTTCGGCGCTGAAGATCGAGGGGGTGGACGACATGTTTGAGGCGGCGACGCGGGCGAGCATGTTGATGCGCGAGGGTGTGCCGTCGGGTACCGCGGGCGGATATCGGTATCAGGAAGAATGGTGCTGGGGAGACGGGCGGGAAGTGTTGTGTTGTTTGTTGATCCAGTACAATAGTATTCATGTCCCCCCCACCCCTTTGTTTCCGTGCCTTGTTTCGTTTTCGTTCGATAGTTGTATGGTTTCGATATCGGACAGCGTTTTCGTTTATCGGTATCATCATCATCACATCACATGTGCCCATTTATACACGATACAAAAATCTATCAAGTAACACGCTGTTACTCTTCACCTGACGGCCCAGGCGAGATCCCAAGATCATTGATCCGCCCAGATGCGAGGTCAAACATCCATCCGTGGACCGAGAGTGACTTGCCAGCAGTCCACGTCTCGCGGACTGGCGAGGTATCGCATATGTTGGCGACCTGCCTCTTGACGTTTTCGTGAATGACGCGGTCGAGGGCATGATCAGCGTCGGTGTTGGCGAGAACGCCGAGGGAGGCAACGAGGGCGGACCCAAAAAGGACCCACAGTGTGACGGTCAAACTAGAATAATTAGAAAAGCCACTGAACGACCTACATACTTCAAGTCTTAGCAGTGCGTTTGCCTGTGCTCGTGGGAAAAGGTCTTGCGCAGACTCGCACGTCCAGACTCCAGAGTCGGTCATCCAACGTCGCAAAGTGAGCGGAACTTCTTTTATAATTAGCGTCTCACCAATCCTAATTTCCCCCCAATTTTCTACACACAACCAATTCCATCCAGATGACGACTGTGCGCTCGCCGTCGCCGGCATCGAACACGGCACATTGATGCGCATACACGCTGCTCTCTGCTTATTCCCTCGTGGGACACACAGATTGCGGAGACGCCAAGGCCTGCCTTGGAGCACTCAGCAGTGACACCTCCACCGCCGCTGCTGTCGACACCACCGACACCGTCACTACCACCAACGCCACAGACAACGGAACTCCGCTCAGCCGCTGGCTCACCCTCCCCACCGACCTCGTCGACCACCGTCACCGTCACCACCTCGATCCCGTTCGCATCCCCTCTGCCGCTGCTGTTCGCCGCCGCCGCCTGGACCGTGCCACGCGCCTGGATCACCTTCATCTACGCAGCCGTCCTGGCCTGCGTCTGTTCAATCCCGTCCAACCCCCGGAGCGCAGCCAGCTCTTCCGACCCACTAAACGCATTAGTCGGCATGAGCGCGAGCGCTGCGATCTGATCCACCATCGCCGAGAACGACGCGGATAGCCAGTGTGGCCACAGCGGCTGCGTCAGCCCCGACAACGATGACAGCGGTGGGCTTTTGACGTAGACGTCACCGAACCCCAGATTTGGACGCTCGAACGAGACGTCGATCGTCGGCGTCGACGAGGCTGGGGCGGATTGGAGCAGTTGGCCGTTGGTCGTCATTTCCAAGTTCGAGTGAGAGGAACGAATGAAAAGTCTTGGGAGGGGGGCCAGGGGGGCGATGGGGGCGAGCTATATCCTGCGTGCACGGACGCATATGGGGGAAGCCGGATCCACGATCATGAGTATCTGGGCAGTGTTAGCCGCGACCCCGGCATAGTGAATTCGCAGATGTGCTACGAACGGCGTCGTCGTCGACTCCGGTGTGAACGACTAGCTGGCCAGTCCCAAGGACACCATTGATTGTTTGATGCGTTTACGCCGGGGGTTGGACGCGTCTAGGGTTGTACATCTTTATCTCTCCTCCTCACACCCAGACTGACTGACAATCGCACACAGATTCATATATACTCGATTTGGGAATCATCGCACATTCTCTGATATTGTTTCTAGGGCAAAGACATAGGAAATATATCACCGGCTCAATGGTACACGAGCTGGCGGGAAAGGATCGAAATGGGGAAGAAGTACTCTGACATGACGTGATCAGATCATCATCCCTGTCCTCCTTCCTAAATGAACCAGATCTACACTTCTCCGTCATCCCTGCACAATATAATCAGCGTTGAACAAGACACGCGCGTGCGCACCCATCATATCTAGCCGCGTCTGCCACATTTCCGCAAGTCCGAGACGTGCGGGTGCTACCCCAGTTCTATGAATCTAGTCCTTCCTCAGATAGCACTACCAAAGGCTACCTCCCCTCCGATCTCACTGTATACGACCAAATTCTGCCTCCGCATGTTCCCAAAGCTATAGAGGCCGCCGAGATGAATCGGATGTTCATGGACTTGCAATCATCCTTTCCCGATCCCTCTCCAATCGTCGCGCTCTATAAACGACTCCTTGATATCCCACCGCTGTCCTTCGTCGCTGGTCGACTTCAATTCTCTGGACTCGTCTTTCGCCTCACTGATTTCGCCCGTCTCGCGGCACCCGAATCCGACTCGAACCTTCACATTTATCGCGCCACGGCGTCGATTCTCGGCGAGGTACGGATTGAGACCAAAGACAACTCGCTCGGGATCCAGCGTCTCATTCTCGTTCATCCGTGGATCAGTCCCCCTGCTCGACGAGTACTTCTCTGGCGACGACCCTCTGTTTGATCTAGAGGCGCGTGCGCTGCGGATCCTCGTTCGGCTTCGTCAACCTTTTGGCGCACTGCTGCTAGCCTCGCAGAAGCGCGAGCAGTACAAGCGCGTGGCGACGGACAGTTTCATCCAGGTTCAGATTCAGGCAGAGACGTCGTTGAGCGAGTTGATGGCGAGCATTGATACGGTCGACGTGCAATAGTCGTGTGTGTTGGCTTCACCGCCTCCAACTATCTCTTTGGGTACGTTCTATTCTGCACGACCTGACGCCCACTGATAGATACGTACAGACGTCAAGCCATGATGAGCAACAATGCGTGACAGCGCCATGGCTGTTATAAACTTGGATCAATCCAATACTTCAACTGGCCTCTCGGACCTGCCCTCGTCGGGTGCTATGACGATTGGAATTCGCTCGACCACTTCGACCCCACTACCGACACCCACCGCTTGCTCAAACAGTTTACATCCCTCCGCAGCACCTACAAGACGGCTACAATCTCGTACAGCGTGGTAACTGGACCTTCTACATCGAACGTCCCGGTTCAAATGGCACCCCCACTGAGATGGGCTTGTGGTCTGTATCTCGGTCTGGCATCGGGGGCGTGTAGAACCTCACTGGAGATCACACTGACCAAGTGTGGGTGCTGTACGGGAACATGAATCAGACGACGACGTGGTCATACGACTGCGAAGGCCCTCTCTGGATCTCGTCTCCTTACGAGGGTAACACCGTAGTCCGGAATCTGGTGGCTCCCTTTGAGGAGTATACACTCGAGAACTCAGGGTCGCCGCACTATGCCAACGGTAGTGCCCCGTATTATGGGTGTTTGGCCAACATCACATTGGACCCTTACGGGATGAAGATCCTCGTGCCGTCGACCGAATGGGTCGCTCCTCCACCCATGATGACACGGTCACGACGCTCGCCTCACCTCCAGGGCAGGGGGCACGAATTCCACGTCCGTCAATATCACTCTCGAGTTTAGCTCCGCCATGTCGTGTACCAGTATCACGAGCAACATCTCGTTCAATATGTCGTCTTCGGGGATAGGGGGTCAGCCTACGTTGGACACCAATTCCGTCGTTTGGATCACGAGCGTCACGGGGGCAGTCCCCTCTGCTTTTTCATGGTCCGCCACTCTGAATGACGTTGCCGACGGGATTCTGGAAATCGTCGTCACGAATGTCAGCACTAGCGACGGCACTGCGTTCACCGATGTAAGTCTTGCCTTTTGTTTTCTGTGGAAAAGACAGAGTCTGAATGCGGTGACAGGACCGATCACCTGCTTTTGCGCAAGGGCGCTTCTGACAACATCATTGTTTTCCCCGACTCGGACTACGACGGCAGCGCGTTCCAATACTCGGGCGGTCAGTACACGTGCACACACAAGGCGTACGGAGCAGACATGTTTAGGTACTCTGGCAACTTCGGGCAGAGCTGGTCCAATTGGACCAACTGAGAGAACGTGACGACCATTCCTTCCGAGATTGTCAAAAATCCAGACACTTGGTGGACCGGGGAGCATATCATGATGCAATGTACGTGGCATGCCATTCTGCTTCTAGAAAGATACTGACGTTTCGCTGAACAGACTCAAGGAGTCAAATCGCTTCAAGTGCGAGCGTCGTCGTGCACGCCGATCTCAACTACCCTTCGCAGCGCCGCGTTCCGCAGCTTCTTGCACGCGGTCCGTTCAACGATTGGGGCTACGACCAGGGTATCACGGCCGTCATGAACCAAATTAGCGACGGTATTTGGGAGCTCGAGATCATGGCAAGTTGGCCTACATACGTTCAGATCAACGTGTTTGCGTACGACGACTATTACTACGGCGACGACGACAATGACGGCGTCATGGATCGTCTTGCGCCCAATTACTTGAACATGTCGGCTCCGCCATACCCAGCGTTGGCATGGGCGTTGGTGATTGACGACTAAACGTTGCAGTGGTCGTTGGAGCCTCGTGGTCAAGCCTCGATCGGCGCCATCATGTACACGCTCCTGTTGACCATTCCGCTCATCACCGGTGTACTCGCCGTGGTGGTCTTCATGGCGACCTTTTACGGCATCCGTCACAACCGCTATGCCAAGGGTCCCAGCAAGTACCTCCCCATCATCGGGAGCCTCGGCAACAAGTCTGCGTCGGAATTTAGGGACATTATGCCCATCACGGAGAAAATCTTCCGTCCGAAACAGCCGGCAGACGTCATTGGGTGGCCAGAGGACAAGGACAAGCGTCGCAAGGTGCTTATCGCCACGCTCGAGTACGAGATCATCGATTGGAAGGTCAAGGTCAAGATTGGTGGATTGGGTGTTATGTCGTCGCTCATGGGCAAGGCCATGACGGACCTCGATCTCATCTGGGTCGTGCCCAAGGTCAAGGACATCGGATACCCTGCTGGCGACCCTGCAGAGCCCATCGAGGTCGTCATCTTTGGCGAGCCCTACCTGATCGAAGTGGAAACGCACGTGCTCGACAACATCACGTGGGTGCTGCTCGACAGCCCCGTCTTCCGCGCACAGACGAAAGCGGACCCATATCCCGCTCGCATGGACGATCTCAGCTCGGCCATTTTTTACTCTACGTGGAACCAGGCGATCGCAGCCACCATCCGCAGGTACCCCGTGATCGACATCTACCACATCAACGATTACCACGGCGCGCTCGCTCCGATATATCTATTGCCCAAGGTCGTCCCGACGTGTCTGTCTTTGCACAACGCCGAGTTCCAGGACTTGTGGCCGCTGCGTACCAAAGAAGAGATGAAGGAAGTCTGTTCGGCGTTCAACATCAGTAAGGAGAGCTGTACGAAATATGTTCAGTTCGGGAACACGTTTAACTTGCTGCACGCTGCTGCTTCTTATGTCAGCGTCCACCAAAAGAGCGTGGGCGTTGCCGGCGTTTCAGACAAGTATGGCAAGCGCAGCTGGGCGCGGTATCCTGCGTTATGGACTCTGAAACACGTCGACTCGTTGCCCAACCCCGATCCTACGGATATTGCTGCGCTGGACGAGAACCCGGTGTCTATGCGTGACGTGCAGATTGATGACACTGCTCACCGGGCTAAACTATCAGGACGACCTTCAGTTGTACGTCCTGGGTGGTGTATTCCTCGTCTCATCGTTCGTGTGGTACTTCTTGTTCCGGTTCAAACCGTCCGTCTACGTGTTCTCCTTCCCGTGATTGTTCTTTGGTATTGCTTTCTTCTTGATCGCAATTCCTTCGCTGTCACCATCGCTCGCCTCATCCCACACGCTCATTTCGGATTTCGCTACATGATGTTATGCTGTCTCGTCTTCTGCTGCATTCGTATTTTTCGGGCTCAATTTCGGAGAGGAGGCGGTAAGTTTTTTTTTTCAGTCATTTGACCTTGGCATGTTTGACTGACGTACGAAATAGGGTGCCGCCACCGAAGTCTGGACGCTGCGCGCGTGTGTCGTACAGGGCTCTCAACAAATTTGGATTGCAGCCCTTTGGTACTGGGGAAGCACGCTCAACACAGTCACGCCTGGACACTTTACGCCGTGGTGGATCGTGTTTGTCCTCTGGCCGTTGGCGTTGATGTCTTTCCTGTTTGCGTACCTCCTGTGGCAGGGTCTCCCAGGTTTGTTTTGAGATTTGGGGGGTCAAGGGCTATCGATTGACGACTCTTTAAAGATTACTACCGCCAAGCGCCGCCCAAGGTGCCCAGCTTTCTCAAGACGCTCTTCCGGAGAAATTTGGTCTTGTGGTATGAACACTTTTATTTTGCAGTGTCGCTTTTCGATGTTGACTGATGCTGTCTAGGTTCCTTGCATCTGAAATCCTGTGTCTATTGGTTGAGTGGAGTATGTGTCCTTTGGTGTTTCTGAGGTCGTCATCTGAGCTGACCACGTTGCATCTCTAGCCCCACGGACGAAACTGGGGTTTCCTGTGGAACGTACCCATTGCCAAGTGGCAGATCATGTTGCTCGTGATCTTGTTCTTCATCGGCGTCTGGGCCCTCATGATGATTTTATTGACGCACTTGAGCAAGACGCACACGTGGATTCTGCCTGTGTTTGCTGTCGGTTTGGGTGCTCCGCGGTGGTGTCAGGTGCGTCATATACTTTTTTGGTGTGCTTATGCGGGGTTTTGACGTCATTGGATAGACCCTGTGGGGAACGTCTTTGCTCGCACTCTATATCCCATGGGCGGGCTCTGTCGGTCTTTCGCTGTGGCTCTGGCTTGGTGTCTTGGATGCCGTTCAAGGTGTCGGTCTTGGTATGATCTTGCTCCAGACGCTATCACGACTACACGTGTGCGCCACGCTCGCCCTCGCCCAGATGATTGGTGCGGTCTGTGTCATGCTCGCTCGTGCGACGGCGCCCAACGCGATCGGGCCTGGTTCGGTGTTCCCGAACGTTGGCACCTGGGATTTCTCGAATGGCCTTGCCGGCAGTCCGATGGCTTCCGCACCGTTTTGGATCGCTCTCATTTGCCAGATCGTCATCGTGCTCGGATACTTCTGGTTCTACCGCAAGGAGCAACTCGGTATGTGTTGCGCGTCGTGCTCTGTTGACGATCATGCTTGCTGACGCTTTCTTAGCCCGGCCATGATTCGACACGACGCGCTTGTTCTTCTCTGCTTTCTTCCTTTGTTTCTGTGTCAAGAAAAGAAATCTTAATCGCTCGCTAACTGCTTTGATCAACAATCGTTCCTCGCGACGTAACTATGCACAACAGACGTTCGTTTCGTTTCTCCGCTCCCTTTCGTGGATTCTATTTAAATAGTAGTGTACGATTTGGACGGTCCTGTTTTCTTCTTTTTCTTTTCTCTCTTGTTCTTTGCTCCTGTCAATCAACTAACGCAAAGAGAATGTCGGAAGGGACGGAGAGGGTGGTCGACATGCTTGATTTTTCTCTTTGATTTCATGAACGGAACGCAGCGCTGGGTTGTTATCTCTTGTTCGTACTGTACATATAAATATACTCTCTCAACTTGAAATGAAGGTCGAGAAGAATGGTAGTGCACGAGAAGGAAACACACTCCACTTCCTCACGTCTTCTCGCTCCTCCACCCAGTCGTCTCGCCCAGCGGAAACCGCTCACTAAGCACAACTCCGTTCTCACCCACCACGTATCCGACGACTCCGAGCCAGAGGAACTACAATTCCAGTCCTTCGAGTGTGCAAAGAGCCCCTTTGAACAAGTCATCGACGCTTCCAGGAGTGCCATCAACACCGCTACCTCCTTCTATCTCCATCAGCGTTCCACAGAACCCGCTGACGTATCCGCTGCCACCACAAACGAAAAAGAATCCAGCCATGACTCGCCGTGACTACCAGGAGCTCCAGCTCCAGCGCGCACAGGACTGCGTCTTCTTCCCGCAAGATGTCCGCCAACCAAAGGCGCAATCGCATGTCCCTCGACAACAAGGCATACCGTCCCTCCAAGTCTGACGTAGAAGAGTCAGACGACCAGATGCACGACGACGGCAAGAAGCGCAGACGACGGGTAAAGAAAAGGACCTCGGTCCCGCCGCCTTGACGTCCCTCCCAGTAGCAGACTACGACAAGCGCAGAAGAAGGAAGAGAGGTGCCAGAGGCGGCGACGCAGAAGCAGACGATGCAGAGGACGACCAAGAGAGCAGCTTTGGCAGCGAACAGGTCAGCTTTCCTTTCCCACTTTCAAAACGACGCATTCTCCGACGCCGCTCTAGCACTCGTCTGTACAGGTACAGCCCGCAGCCAGCGAGTCCTTCCCACCTCCTTCCCACCTCCCTCACGATCCTCTGTGCCCCGTTCAACCTCCGTGCCTCCTCCATCCAAATCTCCCCCAGAGCTCGAAGACGGTCTTTCTGGTGCTCAATCTAGTTTAGAGGTCATAGTCGAGAGCGATGAACCTCCCGACGTGGACGGCCTTACCACCACCTCTGGTAGTTACGGTTTCTCCGTCGGCAGTATCCTCGGACGTCTGGTCAACAGAACTACGAAGTTCTCCTTATTCGTCCTCGAATGGACGATACGCACCATATCACTCGTTTTCTTGGTAGTCGGGCGTATCCTGGGATCGACCGTCTACGTTTTCTTCTACAAGCCAATGTCGCTTTTACGCTCCTTTGATTCTCAATCATTCATCTACTTGGTGCGGTTCGCCGTCTTCGCGCTGGTGGTACACCTCGCATGCGTCCAATTTTACAATCCGCTAGTCCAACTACTGCCTTATCGTTCCTCCCCGAACCCGTACCATGCGTCCGAAAAGCCCATCACCAACCTCGACGAGCTCGTCGCGAGGCTGCAGAACATCGAATCCGCATTCTCTGGTCTGTCGTTCGACCACCAACGAGCCTGAGCTCAGCAGGATCTCGAAACCCGCGCACACGGAGAGGTCGTGAACAGGGTATATGCTCTCGAAGCCCGCGTCCGCGAGCAGGCAAAACGTGTCGCAGAGGCAGAGACCCACCTTCAAGCTTCCGCAAGGCATGGCCTCTGACGTCAAGAGACAAGTCGATGCGCTCCAAGCACAGCTGGCTGCGGTCGAAGCCGCACCTCGGGAGGCATCATCACCACCCTGGCCCCTCCCACAAACTAATGATGAGGAGGCACGCAGAAAATTAAAGGTCCTCGAAGAACGCGTGGGTAGCGTTGAGGCAGGCATCAAGGAGGCCCTCGATCTGTCAAAGCATACCACCAAAAACTCGACGCCATCTGGACCGGCGTGGTGGTCCAAACTCTCCTCCGTCGTTAGCTCTGGAAAGGGTCTTGTCATCAAGTCCAGCGATGGTACCGATGTGACCGGTCTGATATCACAACTCACTCGTGATATCGTCTCTCGCGCCGACTTTGCTCTGCACTCTGCAGGTGCACGTCCTATACCAAGTCTCACCGCGCATACCCTCGAGATGCGACCAACAACATTGCGGGGATTGGTGCTCAGCTGGATGACTGGCCACGGGCGTGAGATGGGCCGGTCACCGATCACAGCGCTACACCACCACGGTTGTTGTTGTGCAAGATATCTACGGTGCCCTCTCCTTCGTCGTCGGTGCGTTGTATTTGTTGTCGTAGTTAAGGATTTTAACGCGTGACCCCAGCTTCCCCAGCTTATCGTCGTGGTTGTCGACGTGGAGACATACGCAGGCTATCGGAGGTGGATGGCCACACGGAAGGCGGTCCCCCCAGAAAGCGGATTAATCGTGGGGCGCTCGCCGACACTCTCCCCGTTCTTAATGCCCCAGACTCCCCCGGGATTCAGCGTCTAGGACAAAGGCGGAAGGCGAACGTGAGCCTGGGTGGACTGTCTACATCTTCTGAAGATTCCATGCCAGATATTCGGCAATTTCTCGAAGCGTCTGTCCCTGGCCAGTCTCGCGTACTTAAAGGACAACGCCCTGGCTCTTCGGAGCCCACAGAGCCTCGAGATAACAAATATTCTTTTGCAATGTTCAGAATTTCTAACATCGATCGTCAAGTCACCCTCGTACAGGCCGCATGGACGCAAGCAAACGGAGACGAGAAGAAAGCAACCAGTCTTGTCATCTCTGATTCTGACTAGTCGGACAACGAGGATGAAGATAGCCGCTCCCAAAGCGTACCTGTCAATGATGCAGAGAAGGGGGCATTGGACTTCCTCAATACAGCAAACACTGAAGGACTACAGGAGCTGACTAGTGAGATCTGCGTAATACAATCACAGCTCGAGTTTACTGAGTCGTCGTTAGGTTGCAGTCCGGAACAGGCCGAAAAGATCGCTTCTCTCAGACCTTTCGTCTCTGTTGACGATGTCAACACCAAGCTGGGCCAGGGTAGGAAGAAGGCAGGACCCGCCGGTGTCAGCCCTCGGCTCTTTGAGGACTGCCAGAGGGTACTTGGTGGATATGGTGCTGTCGACAGCGTTCTCGAAAAGTGTGAGCGCATAGGTGCCGGCCTACGTACCGCAATAGCGTCTTGGACTGCAGATGGCGTCAACAACAAAGGCAAGGGTAGAGACGACATGTCGCACAATGCGTCTTCTGTTCTCGATGACGTCGAGGAAGGTTCGTTGAGCCTGGGGACCGCGCGTGGATTCTCCGTCGTTCGTGCGTTCCATTTGTTATCGTATTCACCGATTTAAACGCGTCCCACCAGCTCCCCCAGTTATAATCATAGATGATGCCTACCCTTCCCCGGCGGTTCGTTCCCTTTGTCGTCGTTATCGTCGATTTTAAGGTGTCAAGCCCAGATCCCTTCGTTGTTTGTCGTCGTCGATGACGCCTACCGTGACGCTCAGCGTGCCTGTACATTGTGTTCGGTACGTTCCAGTTCTTGTTGTCGCCGTCGATTTTAATGCGTTACGTCCAGCTTTGCCCGTTATTGTTTCTTGTCGTCGATTCACGCGTACTGTGCCTGGCTGATGCCCAGAGTGTCCGGCTTGCGTTGATGCGTTCCATTTGTTGTCGTATTCACTGATTTAAACACGTCCCGCCAGCTTCCCCCGATGTCGTCGTCGTCGATGCATATGGTGCGTGACTGCTCGACAACAATGATGTGGCGAAGCTTGTAGGCAGTCAGGGTTTTTCAATGTGAATGTGGTCACTTGGTCGAATACAGTGATGTACATCTTTGTTGGGGCACGTGGAAAATTTGCCTGCTAGGTGCGTGTATATTTGATTCGGAGGTCACCATTGACGTTACTTTTAGTCATTGTCTCGTGACCTTATCCCGTGATCTTGTCTCGCCTGGTGCGCGGACATTAGGACGCTCTCAGTGAGGTCACGTTTTATTAAGCGACAAGGTATATGAAGGCTCTGAGATTGACTGTCCCTTCATTATTTCTCTTCCACTTGATTCCACCCTCGTCTGATTCCCTATGGCGAATTCGAATGATAGCTCGGTTGTCCCTTCCGCCTTATCATCAACTACGGGCCAGAAGAGAGTACGGGCGAATGCCCTTCAAACTGGCCCCAGGAAACGGCCGTATGTCTTGCATACCCAGTGAAACTTTCCTGCTGACTCCGAGTTAGAAGCACTCAGGATCCCCTAGTACATCACGGGCGACACTTCGGACGCACAGTTCACGCATTTTGCAGCGTGCAGACGCTGCTCACTAACGGCCTCGTTATGATGGGTGAACTGGCTGATAGAAACATGGAGACGTTTTCCGATCAGTGAGTGTCTGGTTCAGACTCGTCGAGCCTACCTCTGAAAGTCCTTCACAGTGAAAGGAAGGAATTCACGGTGTTTCTCGAGTTACTGAAACTGGTTCCGTCGCTCGAAGCTCGTGTCGAGGCATCTGACGAGGAAGAAGTGGTCTCTATAGCTGAATTGGTGAGAGTTCGCTGCAAGATAACATCCTAGCTGAGCTGATCACTCCCGTAGATCCAAAAAGGCGCGAACGGCGCTAGGGCCGATGACACCAAGGGAATGAAATGCGCCATAATCGACTGGATCACCCCGAAAGGCCAAATACTCAACCCACACATTCCGCGTAATGCGAAATCCGGTCGAGGCTTCCACCACCAGCGGACTGGCGCGCTGCTTTGCCCAGCCGGATATGATTGGTCCAACACTGAGTATGTACACCATCAATTCTTTTAGTCTATCATTCTCACAACGCGTTGCAGAATCAAGGAGAAGCTGCGCACTGGTCAACTCCGCGTCGCGGGAGACCAGTGGCCAATATTTTTGTACGCGAACTATACTTATGATGGAGCAGATCCATGGAACGGTTTGTTACGTAGCGGGATACTGGTATCGGTGGGTACTTTTCAACGCTCAATCCCCACTGACGAAATCATACCAAACAGGCTTTTAAACACATTTTTACCTCTCCGAGTTCCGTCGATGTTGAAGAGCCGAAGGCGACGCGTTCTTGCAACGCTCGCCTCCATGGCATGTACGCTGTGACCAAAGCATCAATTGGTTACGTTGCGACGCAGGTATGTTCCAGTTTGCTTACGTCCATGTACAATGATTAACATACTTGGGGATTAATGTACTTGGGCAGGCTCGTTTTGCGTTGACGTCTGCCCAGGTGTTCTCACGCACTGACCTTCTGACAGACTCAGAACGCTTCTACAACAGCATACTCGAACTCCTCGACGATCCAGAAGAAAAAGAGGAAGTCGAGCTGCTTTTGCAGTGGTGGAATAGGTAAGTTCTTGTTGTATCTTGGATGTTTTCACTAATGTGCCGTAGACAAATTTTCCCCGCCAATGCTGAAAGCTCTCGACTACCCTCCGAGAACAGTGCTTTGGCTACGATTCGTCGTAGGCGGGCAATGCTCAAAGCGGTAGCCAATAGTCCCAGGCTGCCAGCACGTCAGGTCAACACAGCAGCTGTCGCTGGACCGAGCACCCGTGCTGGAAACCATGATGCAGCCAACTGATGCTGATTATGTTTGTCCTTGGGATAATGGAGCGTATTACTATATATGAATTCACTTCTAGAGTATTAGTTTGTCAACTTGCTATGATTACTTTCTCGTATAATGACATCTGTGTGTTCATTGTCTAATAGATGGGAAATCAAATATTATAATCGGTCTTCAAGATCAATCGGCTTTATAAAGTAGCACTGATACAATAAATCAGATGCATCTCTGTAAGACATATACCAGCTCACTTATTCCTCTCTGCCACACATGGTCTCATGGTCATCATAAAGGCAGATCTGTTCATACAAACCAGGACTAATGACAAATAGTCATACCCATCATGGAGACAGACCTTGTTCATACAAACAAGGTCTGATAAAAACTAGTCACATTTATCATAAAGACATGCCTGTGGCAAAAATATCTCACAGGGAGATCTGATGACTAGTTAAATTGCTGATTGACATGATAAGTGGTCCTGTATGGATAGTTATGGTCATCAGTCAAATTTTGATTAGCATATGGCAAGCAATATCTTATGGGGAAATATGCTCACTGCCTGATTACTGATGCACATGATAAATGCTCCCATGTGGGTAGTTCTGGCCATCAGTCTATTTTTTATTAGCATGTGGCAAGCAATATCTTATAGGGAAATATGCTCAGTAGTTAATTGCTGGTATATACATGACAAGCCCCTCCCATATGGGTAGTTCTGGCCATCAGTCTATTTTGGATTAGTATATGGCAAGCAATATATTATAGAGAAATATGCTCAGTAGTTAATGGCTGGTATATACATGACAAGCCCCTCCCATATGGGTAGTTCTGGCCATCAGTCTATTTTGGATTAGTATATGGCAAGCAATATCTTATAGAGCAATATGCTCAGTAGTTAATTGCTGGTATATACATGACAAGCCCCTCCCATATGGGTAGTTCTGGTCATCAGTCAATTGATTATTAGGATGGTAAGTAATATCTCACGGGAATATTAAGATCACCAATGTAACACTGAGTTCTGTGACAAACACATGACAAGCCCTATCCATTATAAATTACTGATATTTCTTATCAATGCTGTCAACGTTCTCAAGGATTATATGCTGTTATCTTTTGATATATAATTATGATACATCTTACAACACTTGATAGAGCATATAAATGTATCTATTCAATTATCAGCTGCTTAAAATTTTCCTGATGTTCATCTTTTGGTTTACTCGCTACGTCCTCCCGCCCTCCGCATCAAACCGCACCCTTCCCAGGTCGTCGTGAACGCAACTACGACTGCGATCGTCCACGTTCGTCTCCCCCCGCCCCTCACAGTCTCCTCTCTCACTAACCCGTGTTCCCCTGCTAGATCACCCACGCCCACATCCTTGCGCTCCAATCTCGAGGCCAGATACATGTTTTGGTTTACTCGCTACGCCCT
>JBBPPS010000027.1:0-26981 GCA_038092175.1 Boletus coffeatus
CTCGTTACTACCAGCTTGGAGACATGACAGACCTCAATGAGGCCATCATCCTCGCGAGACAAGCCCTCGACCTTCGTCCGTCAGGGCATCCGCATCAATCAACGTCGTTGGGCAACATCGCATCCTATCTCTGCACTCGTTACTACCAGCTTGGAGACATGACAGACCTCAATGAGGCCATCATCCTCGAGAGACAAGCCCTCGACCTTTGCCCGTCAGGGCACCCGGATCGATCAACGTCATTGAGCAATGTAGCAGTCTATCTCTGCACTCGTTACGACCAGCTTGGAGACATGACGGACCTCAGTGAGGCCATCATCCTCGCGAGACAAGCCCTCGACCTTTTCCCGTCAGGGCACCCGCGTCGATCAACGTCGTTGAACAACGTCGCATCCTATCTCTGCACTCGTTACGAGCAGCTTGGAGATATGACGGGCCTCCGTTCTATCTCTGCAGCCTGACGTGACACTAACAATTATTCAATGACGCCTGACAGATGCAGAGCACTCTGCTTCCGTGAGTTCATCACTTTTTATGTACCAACGATTTCCATCTCAACAGTGATTACAAGTGGCTTACAATGTGATAAAAACCAATGTCAGGCTAAAAGTCAAGGAGATTTTCGAGTCCCTGCAGACAAGAGCCCACCCTTCGTATCGAAAGTAAGTCATCCTGAGCGTTTGCCATTGTTATCTAACTCCACACCCCTTTCAGGTACGCGTACGCCGCACGCCACTGGCAGGATGTCAAGGCGTACTTGAAGGTCATGACAGAGTACGACGTTGAGGCAAAAGTGATCATCTCAGACCTGGTACAGCTTCTCCACAAGCGAAGGGGTTCAGCGCGGACATACATCAGATTGAAGCGGATCGAGGATATCGAATTCGCGAACCCTTCCGAGATCCCATCTCTATTGGCTTCTTCCCTGGTGGTGGCTCGCTCTGACCTGCGTGCTGATGGTCCAAGCTTCATTCCCCGAGTCCCTCAAATTGAAGAAGCTGAGGACGAGGCAAAGGATCAGGCAGAGGAACCTGAAGAGGAGCTACTGGACGATGTTCATGAAGAGCCGCAGGAACTCCGACTAGACGAGGACGCCTTGCTAGTACGCCTGAGAGAGGAAAAGAACATATTTAAGGCCATTGGGATCGAAATATCTATTCGAAAATTTGAACGAATGAGCAACTGAAGCGTCGTCAAATAAAGTTTCACACCGACTCTTGACCCTTTACTGCTACTACTACGATGGGCAAGCCGACGCGACTTTCGCCCCGAACACCACGTACGTTCGACCCACACGATGCCAGCCGCGTCAAACACACCCGCATCGGCGTATGGGACCTCTACGAGGAGGAGCACTCGGAAATCCCTGTCCCTGGCGTTTCGCGTCTCGAAGTCATCGCACGGATGTTCCAGGACCTCCCATATGTCTGGAGAATGCTCAAAGACGTCTGCAGCATTCGGCGTTGCTTTTTTTTACTGTCTTTTCAAGTTGTGCTCGAGGTCGCGGCCTCTCTCATGCCTGCAATCTCCCTCTGGTCAGTCTCGCTCTCTCGACGCGTCTTTCCCTGTTCACGTCCTTCCCAGGTACTATGGTCAGCTTATCTTGCTGGTACGTTTCACTTCCTGTCTATTTGGACGCGTTATTCGACATTGCACAGGTCGAAACCCGCGGTCGAGAAGCGCACCATCGACACGGATGTCCTAGTCCACGCTGCCGTGGGGCGTGTCGCCTGCACAATAACCGAGCGCCTCCTGCATTACTTCAAGTCTCACATATCCTACCCCCTGAATCTCACAATCAAATGGTTTTATGCCACCCACATATTCCATGCCTTGGCACGGCTCGACATACCCACCTTCGAGGATCCCATTGTCCAACGCCAATTTGAGAGCGTCCGGTCTACGTCTTGGACATCCAGTGTAGCATTGGACACAATTCAAAAGACATTGAATGTCTTAACCATCACTATCCGTCTATTCTCACAAGTGTTTGTCCTCATCAGTGTACTGCGTCATCAGCGAGATGGTACGCTACTCGCACTGCTCAGTTTCTCCGAATTGCTATTCCAATGGTTCAACGGAGTACATTCTCAGTTCACTCCATTAGGTACTTGGCTTTTCGTCCTCCGTGGTCTTGTTCTCATGCCTTACTGTGATCAGTGTGAGCCGCGACGACCAAAGACAAAGATTATATTCGTATGCAGGGCTACAAACATCTCGTGGACAACCCTGTACATCGCAAAGAGCTTGTGTCTGGCAGCCTCGGCGAGCACTTGACAAAATGTATGCGTTCTCACGTGATAATCTGGCAAGCATTACAATTAATCGCCCGCAGTATTCAAGGAAGCTGCCAATCGTGTCGGGGATAACGCAGGCGACTTTCTTGAGCTGAGGCGGGCCTTCACCTTTCGCGATCGCTTGACATTGACGTCCATTCTTCGTGAACCAATGCGCGAACTGCCTCAGGTTCGTGTACGGATCCTTGTCCCGCAAAAGCGGTCAGCTAAACACAGACTCTAGATCGTGTTCGCCATGAGGGCAATTCAGTATCCTGAATCAATACCCGTCTCAATTGCCTCCTTCGCACTCATAAATAACACAGCCACCACGTTTAACTCGACGCTCTTTGCTCTCCTTGGAGGATCGTTTTCTCTCGCTGACCAGTTTGCGAGCGTGCGGAAGCTATATGAGATCTCAAATATCCGAAATAGAGTTGTCGACGGAAATATACCTTTCTTTGGAAATAAACAGGACCTCTGCCACGGAGTCTCTTTTGAATTTAGGCAAGCATAGGTGTGCTGTATCAACGCACTAACCTAACGTGTTCTCAGAAACGTATCCTTCCGATACCCGAGTTCAGAACAATACGCACTCCATAATGTCTCATTCAAGATCGGAGGTGGGCAGCTTTGTGTAAGCTATTTCATGCAAGAACATGTATTGTCACTCATCCGGCGTTTGGCGGTTGTTGCAGGTCATTGTTGGCGCAAACGGCTCAGGGAAGAGCACGATTTTGAAACTAATCTCACGCATATATGACCCTACCGAGGGTACGATTTTTATTGACGATCGGGACCTCAAGACACTTAAGCTTGCTGATCTACGCCGTGTTATGTCAATCCTCTTCCAGGATTATACTCGCTTCCCGTTGTCGGTCAGTTTCCAGTTCACCATTTTGTCAGAACATAGCGTGACTCCATAGCCTCTTTAGATTAAAGAAAACATAGCTCTGGGAAACCCCGACCTCGCACCAGACGACGACAAGATACGAGAAGCAGCCCGTCTAGGCGGCGCCGAGGAGTTCATTGGCGAACTCCCAGAGGGATTTGATACCTACCTCGACCCACCCGTGAGGGATTACTACTCCGCCCTGCCCGAAGGCACCACTACGCTCTTTGGACGCCGATTGGGCTACAACAATGTTCGTGGCGCTGGCTCCATGCGTGAAATCGAGCCGTCCATGTTGAGTGGGGGGCAGATGCAGCGGCTGGCCGTGTACGTCTAGTCACTTTGACATGCAAACAAACCGCGGTGCTGAAATGCTCGCTCTCGCCTATTCCCTGCTGTCTACTGTGCGCATTAGATCGCGGACGTTTATGCGTTCGTTGATATCAGAAACGGAGTCCTCTGTTGGCCTTTTGTTGTTTGACGAGCCGAGTGCATCACTCGACCCAACCGCAGAGCATGGTACGTCACCTCAATTCACCTGCTCCGCCGACTGGGTTATTTACCTTCTATCACACCCCCCAGATTTGTTTGAGAGACTGCTTACCCTACCGTGGATGAGTACCTTCAGGACGTGATGATCGTTCCTGCCTCGCTTGCTGACGGATGGCCGGTGGGCGTTAGCGTCGTGGGGCAGTGGGGGATGGATGAGCTGGTGTTGCAGGTCGGGCGTGCGGTCGAGGGCGTACGATACTATGGGAGACTCCGCGTAAGTAAGTACATAAGTACAGTACTTAGCGGTACTACATAGGAAGATATTCCGTTCGTCGTTCAAAGGGCAGAAGTCGACCTCAAGAATGTGTCCTGCCTTGAATCTAGACTTGGCCGACTATGGCCTTCTCTACTACCAGAGACGACGCTATCTATCTCGTTCAACTCGCACTCGCTCACGGCAACAAAGTCGGACGACGCCTCGGAACTTCTCGCGCGCCTCTTGTCGAGCAGCTTTGACGTGGATGCGCTTTCTGATTTCGACCTGATGACCGGTCCAACGGGATGCGAGTACCCTCCTCTCCTTACCAACGCTTCCCATCCCTCGCAGAGTCCTCGTCCTTGACTACGACCTCCACCACCCGCTCTTCCCCGCGGTCGCGCCTGAACAACCGAGTTTGAACCTGCACTACGCATCCGCGCTGTACGACCTCGCAGACCGCTCTCTGACAACCTTGGTCTGTTCGTGGGTGTGCACTGGGGGATAGAGACTGCCCGTGCAGATTCCAGAACCTGGCGTGGTGGATATACCTTTCTTCTCTCTGGCGACCCTCCCCACACAGGCCTACCCGCACCAGACCCCGTTTCACGTCTTTCACCACCTGCCGAACCGGCCGAGCATGTAGGCGTTCTTCTCTCTCTCTCTTTCTTTTATCCTGACCCGTGTGCAGCAACCACCAGTAGCTCGCCCTCCCGTCATTCGACATCAGTCGTTCCCGCAAGACGTCCAGTCTGCCCCCGCCCAAAATGCGTCGACTCCCAGCATTGTGAGTTCGCTCCAAAAGGTCCATGGTCTCAGCCGAAAGAAGCTCTACGGTGCCCATCCCCCCAGACAACCTTTTGTCCGCGAAGAGCCCGTGCACTAAATACAAGACTACCCCCTTGTCCATTCCAGTAGGTTCTCCCACTGAAGACCCCCGTGCCGTCGGAAAGACAAAGGTAGAACGCGGTCGACGTGCTGACAGACTACCGCATATCGGAGACGCGTCCAACTCTTCTTCTCCCGGACGAAGGAGTCCATGAAGCCGTGTCTCTTCCGACGTCGTCTCCACCCCATCCTCGCCCACCGCCTCCCATTCTTCCCATCATACCACTTCCCCCACCGTTCCAGTATACCCGGACCCTGCATGTTACCCTGCCAGTCCCCCGGCAACATCAGCAACCGGTTTTTCGCCCGCCATGATGTCACCTCCGCTCATACCCGAAGCGAGCTTTTCTTCTCCCCTTCACGATCCATCTGGAGGCTACTTTTCCATGTCACCGCCGTTCCAACCATCGCTGTCTACTGGTATACCCGTTCCCTCGCAAGGATCTCCTTGGACGCCCATGTCCAAACTGCCCAAGTCGCCAGGGACGGCTTCTTCCGCGAGACGCGATTCCCAGGAATTCGCACTCAGTCCACACATGCAGAGTCTCAGTGCCATGTCGAGCAAATACAGACTGGACAACTCAGATCCCCGTCCCCCTCCAAGCAAGAATCCGTACAAGGACAAGGACGCGGGTGACGTCCCCTTCATTTTTTCGGCCGAACTCGAGGCGGCAACCGCAGCGAAACTCAAGGCCGCTTTGCAATCTACGTCGCCCGCTCCGCCGAGTCATAATTTCTCGGCGTTTACGTCAGGTTACGCCATCGCTGAGGATGCACGTACGTCTGATCGTTCTTTGATACTTATCTAAGATGAACCTTCATTTTTTTTTTTGGTTGGTTGGTTGGGACGCCATGATCCGTTGATCCTTCCGTGGATTAGATGCGACGTCGCAAGCACCGGCGCTAGTGCCACTACCACCGCTGTCATTTGGATACGAACATGCGATGCGAGAAGACGCAGCGGCGCGTGCAGGACTGTCGGTCAACAACGAACAAGTCCATCCTCATCCTCATCAACGTCATCATCTCGTGAACGGCGGCGATGGACGCGTGGTCTCGCTCGTGAGCACGCTGCATGCGCTCCTCCAGGACGACGAGCAATACCGTCATCCCCACACTAGTACTAGATCTCAACGTTGATTAGCGACGGCGGAGCGAAGTCGTTGTTGGACGATCCCTGGGGTACTCGGGATACTCGACAAGCTAGTGATCGTGCAGACCAGAAGTATCTCAGCGGTTGGACGGACTACAGAAAGACCAGGTTCGTGCCGCTTACTCTCTCTCTTTTCTATTTCCCGACCTACGACGGCTTTGTCTAGCTTTTTCTCAAAACAGATCATCGAAGTTCGCAAAGAGATATTTGAATCAGAACAGGGCAAGGGTAATTAGAAGGCCCCACCGCGGCAACCAGTGTGGCACAAGCACATATACGAAAACCGATAGACACAGAATATACCGTGTGCGACCCCTCTAGCGAAGCCAGAATTTGTCTCGAGCCACGATCCTGTCAGGACCATCGACGCCCATCCACCGGCTCATCCTGCGTATGGTTCCCTCGGTACTCCCATCCCCGCTTCGTCTCATACCCCCATCCCACACCCCTCATCCCGTTCTACGAACCGTCAACTCGCAGGAGCGCAAGTTCGTTTGATGCGGCCATGAAGCATTGTGATGGCGAGGTTATTCAGGTCAGTGCTGATACTTCCTCGGTGGAGAGACCGTGCATCTTTGTGTAAGTCGTTCGTCGTATCTTTGCTACTCGGACTACGTGACTAACTGCTGTGCCACGACACATGAATCTACTCAACAATATCCCCGCAACAATGTTATGTAAACTTCCATAACCCGTTGATCCCTGTCTGGCATCTCATTCACCAAGTACCCGTGCCACTTCCCCCCCTCTTCTCCTTTCGCGGGGGCGGGCCGGAGCCGCCGCAAGCCTTATCCTGTCCACGATTAGAGACTCGAACAAAATGGACGAAGTCGATGACATGGGAACAAGACCATTCGTTCGAAGTCTGATGGGAGCGACTCTTCAACTCTGTTCTCTGAGGACATTGGCCACTCAGGTTGAAGACGTCGAGGTGTGGACGCTGATCCCCGTCTTTCCAGAACTTTGCGGCGATCAACGATCATCATCGTACACGGAGTCGCAGTAAGTAGGGATAGGTGGTCAAGTTTGATTCAAGGTCAAGGTCGACAACGAGTTCTTTCTATTCTTGGGTCCCCGCGTCACATAAATTCAGCATTCTTACTGCCAAGGTCGGTTCCAATCATTTATGGTGGGGATGAAATTGAGGAGAAGCTTGCAAAGAGAAGGAGTACTGCCAAAGTCCGTTATGGGCTGACGGCCTCCATCAATAGCCAAGGTAGGCTGCAGTCGGTTTTCCAATGTTAGCTTAGAGTGGCTGACTATTCCGTGCGCCACGACAGAACGGGAGCTGTCGCCTTCGAGTAAAGTCGTCGATGCCTATCCACGTCCCCCTACTTTCAGACGAGTTCAAGACGGTGGTAAACGTCGTTCTATCGACGCTGCTCTTCTCCTCGGTAGCGTGGAAGACGTCTCCCCCGATGATCCACTCTTCACACTCCGTCGTGCCGTTTCCTACCGCACATCGTCTTCTCGCCACCGTATGTCCGCTCCTCTCGACGAAATTGCTCTTCAACACCTTCGAGATTCTATCTCGGGCTCCAGCCTCAGCTCGGATCATGCGTCGCCAGAAGAAACCGTGCAGATACCGCGCCAGCTGTCTAGACAGGAGATCATCGCTGCACAGCGGGCTGCTTCTAGGGAAAAGCAACGTGCTATTCTTTCCACGCAGACGAACTTGGTGCGGGGCGTGGACGTCTTGCTGCCCGGAAATGCCATGATTCGGAGCTCGCGATAAGATGCTGGGGACCGCATACGGTATTCGTACGTTCAGGACGGGGAATCCTATGACGTGAGCGACATCATTGAACAAGAGTTTTGCGAGACGAGCGGATCATCATCTCCACAACACAAGAACGACCTCTTGGAGGGTGTCTTTGGGAGACACAAGGGCAAGGAAGGGCTTAACGAGAGACTGGATCGGGTGCTCGCCAAGATAAAAAATGAGCGTCTCGTTGCCCAGTATGCCACTGTCAAAGGCGGCGAGGACCGGTCTGAGAACCCGCCATCGGCGCACTCGACCGGGTCGTCTTCGTCGGTGTATTCGATAGAAGAATCGGCCGGGCGAACGCCGACACCGTTGGCTGGGTTTGATGCGAAGCAGACACTGTCACCGTCCTCGTTGAGCGATCGGGAGTCGCGTTCTGTGGCGCCTACGATGTCTTCGCCGACGAGTGTAGCTACGCACGACCGGTCGATCACGCCACCGGTGCAAGCCTCACACTCACACTCACATTCGCAATCGCAATCGCAATCGCAATCGCAGTCGCACTCTCACCGCCAGCCATCGATCGCGTCGGTGCTGTCTGATATGACATCGTCGACCTCTGTGTATACAACACCGACCATGCAGCTGATTAGCGAGACGACGTTCAAGCCTATTCTGCATACGCATATGCAATCGCAATCGCAATCGCAATCACCGTCGCCATTGCCACCTAGATCTCAGTCGCAGTCGCGGGCGACCAAGCGTCCGTACTTTATGTCTGACGATTTCGCGGTGGCGCAGATGCTGGCTGTGATCGAGGTGGCGGGCACGGTTGTGAAACCGCCTGAGGGGCCGTTGCGTCCGGTGGAGGAGTTGTTGTTTGGGAGGTCGATCGAGGTGCAGACGTTGCACCCGGAGATTCGGGAGATTTATTCCGGGGCGTTCCAGCAGTTGGACGAGATGGACAAGGTGGGTCGTCTTTTTTTCTCCTTTGGTGGTGGTGTGGTTACTGATACACCATGTGATCTGACAGATGCTCGACGAATACCTTTCACATGCGCCAGCGGTGTGATGGATGTGGATGTGTGTGGACGGTAAAGAAAAAAGGATCTGATTGGAAACTTTTTGACGTTTGGGGGTTTTTTTTTTGTAGAACACCCGCATTTACTTAGTCGTTGCTATTTATCGATTTCTGTTGTCTTTGGACTCATTTCTCCATGCACTACTAGGAGGAGAGGAGGGAGTGGGCAGAGTGTGGCCAGCGAGGCGCTGTCCGGCCCTGAACGGAATCCCAACCTGCTGGGTCACGGTATGGCGTGAGCTGCTTTAGTCGTTCTTTTCGGAACCAAATCCCTTGTCCAAGATTTGTCACAATGTCCGAGGCTGTTTCGCTGTTCGGTTACCCATCCCATTTGAGGGACGATATCGGACAAATTTATTCTACACTAATTAGTAATTTAGTGGCATGAACTTGTATGTCGTCCCTTCTCGCTCACTCTCAGGCTTTACTCAGGCAGCCACGTTCTAATAAGCTGACAATGGCGAAACCTTCGTCGTCACAGATTCTGGCGGTAAACAAGCACATAGTATTGTGGTGTGACATTTGTATGTGCATCCGACTTCTGCTGCTTACGTGGGTATCCTTGAAGCAACAGCTTTTATTACTGGTTTTCGGATTGCGCTGCCTGCGGCATGCCTCTCTATCTGTATCCATCTCGAACGTTTGGTTTCTTTTTCTCCGACATCTACAACTCAGGCGAAACGACGGCGTATTGTGTTCGAGTATTCAATGTCGTTTGGATTACCATTGGCGTATATTGCTCTCCGTAGGTTCCTTTCTGAGCCCTTCGGTTCCGCTCTCTCAGAAATGTATACTAGACCTGATTGTCCAACCTCATCGATTCGATCTATTTTATGGCTATGACTGTCCCCCTGCTACGTATCCCACTGTCGCCACCATATTTCTTATCATGATACCCCCCGCTCTGCTAACTGCTGGAACGGTTATCTGCGCTTGTAAGTTGTATGTCATGTCCCCTATTTCGACTCGCACCTCATATACATATGTCACCGCAGGCATCGCTTGGCGACATTTCCTCGTCCACGGGGTCCATTTCTGTGGAAAGAAAGGCTCCGTTTCCTCTCTCACACGTGATCTGTACGTTCGGCTCGTCGGGATGGTCTTGCTGGAAGCGATATTCTCTGCTGCTGTACTTGAGAGATATGACTCGACCTGCACAAATTTGTTATCGTCAACATATCTTCTTGTGTTACCCTATTACTGCCAGACACGGATGGCTCCAAAGTCTTCTACTAGCGTAAAGGAGAGGTTAGTCGACGAGGAAGAAGTCCTTCAAGCCGTAGTACTCGCAGACAGCTTCAACAAACGATTCGCTCCGCTCACTCGACACAAGCCAAGGGCAAGTCGCACTTCGGGGTCATTCACGCGGCCTGACTTGTTGATCACCACTACCAGTGTCTGCTGCGCATCTGTAATGCACCACTTCTCGAGTGGACTTTTGAAAGCCTTGCCCTGGCCGGTGTGCAGGAGATCTTTGTCATATGTCGTTCTCATGCCGAGCTCGTCAAGGATGCGATAAAGTTTGCACGATCTCACCCTTCCTCTGGCTCTGTTACTCATATTTACCGAACAGACAATCCAAATGGTCCAAGCCCAGCTCTGGCTTGAAGATTGTCCCGATCGTCACTGCCAAGGAGACGTCGCCCGGAGATGCCATGCGAGACATCTACACGCATGGGATCATCACGTCCGACTTTGTCCTCGTTGCGGGCGATCTCGTCAGCAACATTCGGATAGACGAGGTCGTTCGCGTTCACAAGGAGCGCCGGAAGACGAACAAGGACGCCATCATGACGATGGTCGTGAAAGAGAGTGGCGCCCACCATCGCACCCGGTGTGTCTCTTCGACAGGTCTCGCTTTCTCGCTGACGTTCGTGGGTGTTCAGATCAAAGGGCAGCTCCTCCGTCTTCGTGCTGGACCCGAAAACGTCAGAGTGCTTGCATTACGAGCCCGTCACTGGCTATCCGCCCAAGAAGTACGCCAACATCCCACGCGAGATCCTCGTTGAGCATCCTGAGGTGGACGTTCGGAACGACCTCATTGATTGTTCGATCGATGTGTGCTCCGTCGAGGTGCGTGCATTTGCAGAGCCCTTTCCCTGGCGTGACCGATTCGACCGTGCCCGTGGCCAGGTCCCATCGCTGTTCCAAGACAACTTTGACTACGCGGACATTCGGAGAGACTTTGTGCATGGCATTCTTACGTCCGACTTACTGATGAAGAATATCCATTGTTACATCGCCAAGGATGGGTATGCGGCCCGCGTCAAGGATACGAAGAGCTACGATTCTGTCAGGTGGGTTGTCATCGCCCCGTCTTGCTCTCCATTGTCCTGGATCTGAATTTTTTTCTTCAGCAAAGACATTCTATCCAGATGGACATTCCCACTCGTTCCAGACGACAATCATCCAAGCGGGCATGCATACGAACATCTTCGTGGGAACAAGTATATCGCAGCGGACGGCTCCGTCGTACTCTCCAGGTAAACACACGTGGCGAGCCCTCCTCTCCACCTTCACGTTCGCTCACTCGCGACCCATCTGATAGGACATGCAAGATCGGCAACCAAACACTCATCGGATCGAATAGCCAGATCGCGGACAATGCGCAGATCGTCGCCTCCGTAATCGGACCACGTCGTGTCATCGGGGCGGATTCGGTCGTTCGCAATTCGTATCTCTTTGATGGCGTCGTCGTCGGGCCGAATTGCGTGATCGAGCGTAGCATCGTTGGGACCGGTGTCCAGATCAAGGAGAGGAGTTGGGTCGAGCGAGGGTGTCTGATTGCCGACAACGTCACTATCGGGCCCGAAGCCCGATTAGAACCGTTTCAGAAATTGCTGAGGAAATGTCAAGATGACGAGGAAGACGATGAAGACGAAGACGAAGACTCAACCAAACATTGACCGAAGACGAAGATATCGACGAGATTGAGCACCCTGACAACCAGCGACTCATGCGTATCGGTGTGCCCTATTTCCTGGTCATCCAGGCTACAAATATACTGACTATATGCGACGATCAGGCGATACTGTTTCTGACCTCGAATTGTCGGATCCAGGCTCAGTCACGTCATCTGAAGCAGAGTCCGAATCCGAGTCAGACTCTGATGACGACGATCGAATCGGAGGCTCAAGTCTGGCATCTTCCTCGACGTCTCTTCCTTTGAGCGCCCTCTCCAACCTCGTCGCTCAAGCCAACTCGGCCGCACTGTCCGAGTTCCAGCACGAGGTCACACTGTCCCTGGACCGTGTGGTGTCGTGATGTGGGGTGTGCTGCATTCAGGGTTGTCGCCCATAGAGAGGATGTCGAGAAATCTGAGCGAGGTTCGGGTATGGGGCCCCGATGAGCTCACCGGCAGCGTTCGGACTGTGCTCATGGTCGAATGGTCGTTGACGGTCGTCCAGTCGCTCGTGTTCTTTGGGTTGTTTATATGCCGGATGGAAGTCCTTCGCGAAGGATGGGAGTTCGTTCAGTCGTTGTTACGATCATTCAGAAGGCCGGCTTCTCCGATAACGCTCGAACAAGGCTCCTCGGCGCGATCATCCTTCACGGGGTAAGTCACGGTCGTCGACCAGTGCCAGCCTTTTCTGACGCATTTTGGCTAGCACCTCTGTGCAGACGCTGCCCATGACGGAGATCGATTTGTCGCTGATCATCGACTCGGAGTAGCACGCTCGCGCCGTACTCGGGCGGAGGCTTCGGCTCAATGCACAAGTCACTCTCTGTGCCAGCGTCTTCGGTCCGTAATATTGGTTCCACCGCGGCGTCCACTGCTGCTACAACCGACTGGCCAGTCTATCTCGAGAACGCAGCTGATGTACGTTCGATGTTTCACATGCCTCGAGTTCTGGTGAGGCTGACACGAACATCGACAGCACATCAACATGGTGTACGCCAAGTACTTCCACCCCACTTTCTGGAATGTGAGCAGATTGAACACCTCGTAGCGCGCTCTCTAATGATTGTTCTCAGCTTGTGGAATGCCATCCTGCGACTGCTTTCGCTCCTGCAATCTTTGTGGAAGAGGGAAGCAATCGAAGTTCCGACGGCTGATCCAAAGCCGTTTGGCTCGAACTCATCCTTGAACATGGATGAGGACGGCGAGGACAGGCACGGGAAAGGCAGCACTACCCCTTCGTGTGAGAGGTCGAAGAACGATACCAAGGCTAGAGTCGAACAAGTTCCACCATACGACACGTGTTCACGATAGTGGGTGCGACACGCAAAGCTCCTTTTCCAAGCGACAGGTGGACATCGAGAAGAGGGATTCGGAGAACGATATCAGCTCTTATGGCAGCTGCGACAGCTTTCAGAGCGGTTCGAGAAGTATCGAGTCTCTTGAACGGCTTGACGAGCTGGAGGACTTGATGTCGGAGATCTATACCGAGTGCCTGCGGTCTGCGAACCAGGAGTTGATGATCTCTGGATGGGATATCTCTGGTCACGATAGCCAGAACGACATGCACTGCGGATTCCGTTCAATCTCTCTAAATATTCGGGAGGCTACACATCAGAAGGGTTCGAGCGCAGAACATCCTTTCCAGGCAGCCTGGAGACAACGATTTGAGGACTTTGGACCACGATGCTGGCTTCTACGAGTCCAACAGACATCAACACCGTGGCTTCGAAACACAACTTGGACGTCGTTCACGATGACTGCGGCGATATGCAACCTGGTATATGTGATACAGACGCCCTTGGAGTACCTCACGAAGACCCCGATCTAATGAGGAGGATCCTTGCCGAACTTCGCGATCCCAGCCTGGACATCGATGCTCGAGACATCTCCGAGGATAGTGACTCGGAGTACAGTGATGACGACGAGGAAGGAGGAGGAGTTTCGCATAATTCTAGGCGAAACTCGCTCGAGTCAAGTTATTCTTCCAATTGCACACCGGACAGCGATGTGTCCGACGAGGGATCCATCTATCCCTTGACTCCGCCTCCGATGTGTGCGATCTCCGTTATAAATGCTCCCAACGTTCCCGATGACCGCACGTCTTCACCGAATACGCCCGGTCTCCATAAAGAAGTGCAGGTTGTTAAGTCCTCGCCCATGTTCTCCCCTCTTGCGTTGCGGAGAGAGGCATACATCCTCGATTCATTCCTGGACTGCCGTCCTCAGGACCTCTCCGACGACACCTATTGCGAGCACAGTGACGATACCGAGGAGGAATTAAACATCCCGCGTCTCAGACTTCCGCAGGGTCCTCACAATGAGAGGCGAGGCTCGTTAGACTGTGCATCCTCTAACACTGGAACAGACAGCGACGTGTCGAACAATGGATCGACCTATCCCTTGACTCCACTTTCCATGCCTATTCCCCCAGTAGCCAACGCTCCTGACGACTTCGGAAGGGTCGTATGTCGCTAGAAATTCCCCTTGATCTTTCCCAGGAAGTACAAGTCATTTCACCCTTTTTCTTCCACTCTCCTCCTGCACTACCGACGAGGGCACACATCCCCCGGGCCAGCCACAGAAATAGTCGCTCGGCCATGTACGGACCACGTTTGCCTCTTCAAGACTTGCCTCGCATCTGAGTTGTCCCGATCGTCCTCATACTCCTTTTTTCCCTCATTCCAACTATTGTCACTCGTTTAAACCCTACCTCCGTCTTTGGCAATCAGGGTATGGTCAGGACTCGACCCCTAGGCCTGATCCCGTAGTGCTGAATTTCGTTTCACAGGCCAATTCCAACTATCGTCACTCTTTTATCAGGTTCCGGGTACGTACTTTCTTCCCTCGATCTTCTCCCGCTCATCCTGGCGTGATTTCAAGCAAGCAGCAGTCTTTTTCTTTCTGTTTCGTTTCCGTCAGTGTCTCGTTTAAGTATGATATGCTTCAATCTTCATTCTCCGTCCGGATTTATACTCATACGCTCAGATTCATTTTCATTGCCACATACGTGTTTGATTGTCTCGTGGCCTGTATCGGGTATGGTCTCATCATATTCGTTGCTCTGCGAGGTATTTTGCTCTGGTGTTCAGTTTCTTTCCCGTCATTATCGCTCCCAATGAGCAGGTATGTGACCTTCGTGCATACTTTGCCCTCGGTTACCCTCTAAGGACCGTCTATCCCTCGGGGAGCTCCGACCCAGCCGCGGCTTGGTTCTCGACCTACTATCGTTTCGAAGGTGGAATCGCGCCGCGGATCGAACAAGACCACAGAGGTGCGGAAGCTGTCATGCTTGCCTGGAGTTCTGTCTGATTGTGTTGAGCCAGCGTGTGTCCAAGCCATTGGGACCGTACAGAAGTTAAAGGATCGCAAGATGATGAACGGACGTCCGGCATACACGCGCTCGATGCAAGGGAAGATTGGGAGCGAAGGCCTGCCTCGACCTAATTGCGTTCCCGGCTTTCGCACTAATCAATCTTTGGTCGGCGTCAAAGCAGATCTGAGGAGGGGAATCAAGGCCGTACAGTCGGGGGAACCCTTCCAAGGACCCTTCTTCATTAAACATCCTCTACTGACGCTGGTGTCTCCAAGACGGTGGCGCAGGCAAAGTCCGCGGTTGGCCGGTGTCGAGAAGTCTGGTTCAGACTAGCAATCGACAGCTCACAGAAATCGAACTGGTAGCCGATATCCACCCTCCCATGGTACCTTCTTCAGTCGGCTGGTCGTCTCCGTCGTTTCCAGATGTGTCCTTCCCCTCTCAGTGCTCAACAATTGTCGCCGATGAGGATGAAAAGCAAGTCAAGACGCCAACGATGACCTGTGAGGAGAAGGCCCTGGCTCGCAGGTTTGCACTAGCAACAGGCGAGATGGATAGCCCATCCGTTGCCACTCTCTTGTCGTCCCTACCAGTGACCCGTGCAGAAGAACGTCCGGTGGGCCCCCGTGGTCAGAGCAGACGGTGCGAGTAATACCAACAGGCTTATGAAAGGCCGCTCGAACAGCTATCCGTCGTGCCATCGACATCGCCTGGACCTTCCTGTCGCCTCCAGAACGAACGCCACCTGCCGTTGCGACCCAGTCAAAGAAGATGGGCACGAACGTGTCGCGGATTCGAGAGCTGTTTATTTCGCCGACCAACAAGGGGGAAGAAGAATCCAGCGAGAATGATGGAGATGGAAATGCTTGGAGCGCAAAGAAAGGTGGGGAATGCTCGTCTTGGTTCCGACGTCGTTGCGATGACGGTCGTCACCAAGCTCGGGACATCTACTCGCCTATGAAGTTCGCCCACCTTATGCGCGTCATGCCGAACGCGGCGGTCATCATGATGTACTCGATATACGAAGGCGTGCTCCGCTTGGACTGGACTTGATCCCGCAGCAAGCACTCGGCCATTACATTCCATCCCCTGTCCACCTCCACCCCCACCTCCGGTTCGTCGTCTCCTTGTTGCTTAGATTACCCTCTACCTCTTTCGTCTCCCGGTCCCGGTCCAGGGACTCTACCGACTGCGACGCTATCTAGATCTATCTCCATGATAGTTATTTAATAGGTTCCCCCAACGTCCATCTCCAATTACCCTCCGCGCGTTTGCTTGCTTATATTACGCTGTCGCTATCGTCATGCTACAAGTGCTCTTACATATTACACACACAACTCTGTATTGTAACTTGTAAGCCACGTCCATAGTTACCCACAACTACTAGTCCACCTGTTGATGCGTGCGATTAGTATACGTAATTTGCTGTCTCCGTCCACATCGCCTGGTGTCTGCCATTTCACAAAGACGGACGCTCACCACCATTCACGACATCCAACATCTCCATGCTACCGTCAACGCCCTCGTTCACGTCTCCCAAACACGACGACCGACCCACGACGACCGCTCGCTCCATTTTATTATCATACTGGGTGGGTGAGTTATCCGGTTCCCCCGCATCCCATGAACGCACTGCTTATAATATAGTGCATACACTCGCCAGGAAGATAGAGAGGCGGCCGAGCAGATCCTATGGCGGGATGAGGACGTATGACAATACCTGAACGCAACGCCATATACGACCCTACGAGGACCTCTCGCTATCACGCCTCTACTGCATGCCCTCGGCTGGTCTGGAGTGGGCCTACCCCACTCCGACGATACCGCATACGAGATGTCTGACGTCGAAGACAGCACTACCAGCCTCACCGCAGGTGCGAGTGGGGCGGACACGGGAGATGTGGGTGCTTTTTACGCCGAAGTACGTACTCCATCTGCTCGTCTCCCAGTGTTTATGCATTCGTTAATCTTCCTTTATGAATCGTGATGCCGGTTATAGATCTCTTCCCTTCAAGATGGTCTCAAGGCATTCCATTCCAACGTTGCTCGGATCGACAACCTTCACTCGCAGTCACTGAACAACACCGAGGATGCCGTCTCCCAGCGAAGTGCCGCGCTTTTAGCGGAACTCGAGGAGGAGACGAGTGCACTGAGTGTGCTGAGCGCGACGTTGAAACGGCGCATTCAGGCATTGGAGAGGCAACCCAGTCGTGAACGAGACGGTGGGGTTCGGATACAACAGGTCAGAAGGAGGAAGAGTGGGAGACTCAGGGGGAGTCAGGCAATGACGCTGACGGTTGGCTTTCGTCCTAGACTGCACTCATCAAATCCAGATCCGTGGATATAATCCGAAACTATAAGCAAGTGGAAGAACGATACCGACAGAGGTACAAGCTGCGGATGGAGCAACAATTCAAGATTGGTGAATTTTGCTTTCGCGTGGGTGTGGTTTGTCTGTCTAAAGAGTTCGGCTCGGGCCATGTTTAGTTAAACCGGATGCCACGCCGGAAGAGATACGGGCGGTGGTGAATGACGAGTCTGATGGTCAAATCTTCAGCCAAGCTGTAGGGATTCTCAGCCTGCATCCTGAAGGCTCTCTTGAGCTGACTGCCTCGACTTAGTTGACGGACTTGAACTAAGGTTCATGCGTCCTTCGAGCCGGGATCAAAGAGTGGAAATGGAGAATTACTTGGGGAACTCAAGACTACTGTTAGAGACGTGGTCGATCGGAAGGGACAGCCGTACGGTGCGTAGCTACTTGACTGCTGTACCCACTCATTGACATCTTCTCATAGCCATCAAGTTTCTGGATCTGACGCAAGAGGCTTTGCCATCGTCTTTAATGCTCAGAATCGTCACCGAACAGCGCATCCCCAAACCTGACGTGAGTAATCTGTTCGCATCACTTTGATGTTTCTAATCCTATTGATAGATACTAGACACATATGCAGCACGGCTAGAAAAACTCAATGATGAGGGAAATCGTGCTCTGCTACGTTACCATCAGCTCCAGAACCAAGTGGATGTCGACGAAGCTATTGCCTGCTTTGAGCGCGCCCGAGACACGTGTCCCGTAGACCACCCCAGCCGCTCCGCTGTCCTTTCCAGCTTGGCGGATGCAAAGTTCGCCCGCTATGAAACCAATGATCAGAACCTCGATCTGGACGCGTCTATCATATTGTACCAGGATGCACTCCAGCTTCGCAGTAGCAGTCACCCGGAACATGGCCAAACATCGTTTGATCTTGGAGTTACTCTTCTGGCCCGTTTCCAAGGCCGAGGTGACGAGGCAGACCGAGTGGAAGCAAAGGAATTACTATCAAATGTCGTGGAGCGGTTGCCAGTGGAAAGTGATGCATACAGCGAGGCTTGTCTGGCACTGCAGATGGCTGAGACGTCTATACCGATTCAGGCGACGGCGTCAGGAAGATCACAGGCAGACACTGAAGATGTGTCGATCAGGGACGCACGGGCTAGGTTACAGGATTTGTCGGATTCGGATCCTCGCAGGCCTGAAGTGCTCGCAGATCTTGGGAGGTTACTGTATACTCGGTTTGAAGACGGCGGAGACCTTGGGGACGTCAACGAGGCAGTTTCAGTGTTGGAGAGTGCCATTCAACTTACTCCCGGTGACCATCCCCTCAAGATAGGATGGTTGAACAACCTCGGGAACTCGTTGTTTGCTCTATTCCATCGGATCGATGATCTAGCAGACATCAACAAGTCCATTTCAATTTCAGAGGAAGCTGTTGGCCTCACTCCCGATAACCATCCTGATAAGCTAGCCATGTTAAGCAACCTCGCAACATCATTAACGAGTTGCTTCGAACGCCTTGGTAACCTCGCGGACCTCAACAAATCTATTTCATTGATTGAGGAGGCGGCTCATCGTACCCCAGACAGCCACCCGACAAAGCCAGCTATGTTGAACAACCTGGGGAACTCGATATCTTTTCACTTTCAGCACCTCGGCGAGCTCGCGGACATTGACAGCTGTATTTCGATGAAAGAGAAGGCGGTCGACCTGACTCCATCAGGTCATCCTCTTAGGCCAACTATGTTGGGCAGCCTCGGAGACTCTTTATCGCGTCGTTTTGACCGCCTCGGTGAGCTCGCGGACCTCAGCAAGACCATTTCAATGATTGAGGAGGCAATCCGCCTGACTGCCAATGGCCATCCCAGCACGCCAGGTCGGTTGAACGACCTTGGGTTCTCCTTATTTTGTCGCTTTGAGCGTCTTGGTGACATCGCTGATGTCAACAAGTCCATTTCGATATTTGAAGAAACCCTCCCGGTCGTTCCCGATGGTCATCCTAGCAAGCCAGGCCAACTTAACAATCTCGGGATTTCGTTATCCCGTCGCTTCGAGTGCCTCGGAAATCTTGCAGATCTCCACATGTCCATTTCCATGGCCGAGAAGGCAGTTCATCTCACCCCCAAAGATCATCCTGAAAGACCAAGACGGCTTAGCAACCTCGGGTTCTCATTATATAACCGCTTTGAGCGGCTTGGCCCAAGCGACATCACAGACATCAATAAATCTATTTCGATCTTTGGGGAGGCACTCTGCCTCGCTCCCGATGGTCACACAGACAAAACGTCTCCACTCCAGATTTGCCCGCGCGAGGGCCGTTATCTCTGCTCGCGAACGCACAATGGGGAGGCGGCGGATCTACGTCATTATAGGCAGTTTTATTCGTCATCTGTATTATGACTATGGTCGCCATCTCCAAATCTATTCATACATAGGTCAATCGTTTGGTTTTTGAGCGTTTGGTACGCGATGCCTATTTGATCACCTTCTCTGGTTTTATGATCCTCTCATCGGACATCGTGTTACCTTGTCAATTCGTTGCTACTCCTTCGGACCGGACTGCTACCACCACCAATCTGCTCACTACCCACCTCTGCCATATATACAGTACGTCCCGCGCATCTCGCGCATCCCGCAGTCTAAGAAGTGCCTTCGCTGGTACTCGTTCGTGGTTGACTGCGAGTTCCTCACACACGAACTCGGGTTTATGTCCCTCAGGGCCGAGGATGGTAACTGAAGCGTCAGCGATCGGAACTTTATCTATATATCGTCGTTTTCTGACGTGTTTGAACGCTGTTCCGACCGGGTTCATGATGACACTCGAAGGTCTGCCGTCGACGGACAAAACGAAGACTTGCATGAGGATGTACAAGCAGCACGCCGCAACGGTGAATCGGTGATAACGTAGGAGCACAGCATCATAATTACATGGCTGCGTCTTCCAGCACGATGTGACCGGCACAGGGCAGTCGGTTGATGCCACTTGGCACTTAGTAGGCCCTGGTGCCTCTTTATTTTTCGGTGTGTGTGAGAGATGAGGTCGGTGCGTCGTCCTCTCAGTGTCAGGCTTGTCAGTGCACGTTGTCCGTCTCGCAGAAACTTGTTCTACTTATTTTCTTATTTTCACGACGATACCATGGATAGGTTAGCAGCAATGAGAGTCAGTGTCAGATGTTTCTCTCCTTCCTCGACGTCCACTGCTTACAACCCACCCACGTAGCCAATACCGAGCTAACCCATACACTCGCCAGGACGACCCCGCGTACGAGATGTCTGACGTCCAAGACAGCACCACCAACTTCTCTACGGGCATAGGCGGGGCGGACCCAGGAGACATGAGTACTTTTTACGCAGAAGTACGTAGGCCGTCTACTAACCGCCGGACAACCGCTGATCCACCACTCGTCATCCGTCCAACTACGCAACTTTCCTTTCTGTCTCTTGCGCCCCTGCTTTCGTCCATTCCTTCTCCATGTTGCCGTTGTAGATTTCTTCACTCCAAGACAGTCTCAGAGCGTTCAATTCCAATGTCGCCCGGATTGAAGACCTTCATTCACGGACACTGAACAACACCGACGGTGCGGTCGCACAGCAGAATGCTGCACATTTGGCCGAACTCGTAGATGAAACTAGTGCACTGAGCGCTACGTTGAAACGCCGCATCCAAGCATTGGAGAGGCAACCCGGTCGTGGACGAGACGCCCAGGTTCGGAAACAACAGGTGAGAATGGACACGGGCGACTAAGGCAAGCGCTGATGGTTCGGGCTTCCTAGATGGAATGACCCTCGCGATAAAGGATGACATTTGCACCAAATCTCTTCCAACCACCTGTTCTTCCGCCATGCTCGCTGGCGCGTCGCCCCCCTTCCATTTTGCGCTCGTGCAGAACCCGACGGGGAACAGAGCATACCTCACCATTTGACGCAGACGCAACTTTTGTCGCGCTCCTCCGCGATGCGGGGGCCCACATCGTTGGAAAAGCCAACTGCGACGAGTTCAGCATGGGGTGCGTCGCGTACAGAGTTGGCCAGTATGTGGACTGACTCAACGTCGCGTGCGCGTCCGCGCAGGTCGCTCAACGTCAACTCTATCCACGGCCCCGTAGTTAATCTGTATCAACCAGCCGTCGACCACGCTGGGGTTCCCCGAACAGACCGCGAGCGCAGGTGGTAGCTCGGGAGGAAGTGCGGCGAGCGTGGCGGCTGAGATGTGTGACGTGTGCGTACTCGTCAGTCGCTCATAGCCGTTTCTCGTGTTGACACGAAAATGTCAAAGCGCTTTGGGGACCGACACGGGCGGATCTGTCAGGCTGCCTGCATTGTATTGCGGTGTCGTTGGGCTCAAACCCTCGTTCAGCAGGTGGGTGATCCTGTTTCTTTTTCCTACGTAGGCGGACGCTAAGAGCTAGAACGGAATAAAATCTCGACTACAGTCCCCTGTGTTGTCTTGTTTGTTCTGTGGTCACGGGATTCGGGATGCGTGCCAGTTTGAGTCGGAGTTCTTATGAATTTTGAACCTTCCTCAGTTTCTTCTGTACATATTCTATTATGTTCCTCCGGGATCACCCCAAATCTAAACCTTCTTTCAATTACTCTCATCGACGAGATTTTATCCGCCAACAAGTCATAGCTGTCGTCGATTGTCTTGAATCAATTCGATCTGATCTCATGCAAAACCAAGAGGCCCTGGCAGTGCCAGCTCCGCAAACCACCAGCGAAGGCCCGGGAAACTGCAGATGGACAGATCGTGATGTCGATCTGATGATGAATTTTCTATACGAACGTCGTGCTGAACGAGGGGAAGGGACATTCAAGCAGCCCACGTTGAGGGCATGTGCTCTACACGTTAATGAGAATGGTGATCATCAAGGCAGGCCAAAGGATGGTACAAGTGTCAAAGGAAAATTCAAGAGTGTACGTTCCATTATTTCCCTACTGATCTGGTGTTTTCCGTTGACTGTGGGCCCGCCGGCACCGGGCCTCTTTCTAGATGAAAGAATTGCATGCTGTCATCCGTGCATGGGTCAACAAATCCGGAGTCCACTACGACAATGTCAACGGAGCTGATATAAAGGATACGGAGTCGGACAAAGTCTTCAGTGATTGGGTTAGTCAAAAGGTAGTATTGATTATATGCAATCTTGTCATGGTAGCTAACTCGTTCGGATAGAAATACAGCAAGATGAAGAACTACCGCAACACAGGATGGTGCTACTACCCACTCATGGATGAAATCTACCCGATCGCAGGATCAACCGGAGGTGTTGCCTGGCGTGGTAGTTGTGGGACACTAGGACCCATGCCCCCTCCGACTCAGACTCCACACCTCTCCACTGAGTCTGGCAGCTTGGACTTCCCACCACCACCTTACTCCGGACTCGGACACTATCCGAGTCATGCTGCCGGTGCTCCTACCCCTACTACTAGTACTCCGACAATCACTGTCCAACCGGCCAGTAATCCCATTCCCCGGGCCAATGACAACTCTGAGCCTGCCATGAGCAGCACTGCTACATCCCCCCCAGCCTCATCCAGTGTGGGCAGATCTGACGTGTCAGTGGGCAAGAAACGAGCATTTTCAGCTGTTCAAGATGACAGCAGTCTCGGTGGCACCTCTGGCACAAACTCCTCCCCCCTTTTTGCACGTCCAGCTTACCCGCAGTCATCATCCTCTATCCCGTCCAGTGCGGGCCTCGGTCGCAGCAGCAAGCGCAGCCGAACGACTGCAAGTTCACGGGGTCAGGGCCCTGGGCCCGCTGACTCTGTTGCAGCGCGCACCAACCTGATCCAGATCAATGCGGTGCAAAACCAGATCAGCAGTCTTCGTGATACCCTTTCGTCCACTTTACGCGATTCTACGGGCACCATACATGATGCCACAAGGGCACTCTATTCAATCCCCTTCTTTCAAGAAGAATCGGAAGATGCCCCAGACAAAGTCTTGCGGGTCGGTGCGATATTTGCAAGCAACGTCGGTATAGCTTCTTTCTTTCTCGGTTTAAGTGATCTGGACCGTGAAAAGTGTGCCAAAAAACTGTACACCGGTGGTGTCGAGCAGTATATTAACCCTTCCTCCGCTGGTCCTCGTAGCACGTTTGATTGATTTGTTGAATGGTACAAAATGTACATCGCGCTGAATATCATTTGTCCTTGTCCACGTCGCTGTTGCCTCCCGGATTGTTGTTTGTCGCGTTGTCGTCCGTGTCGACACTTGTCATCTCATCAATGGTGCGTCGTTGTCGTTGTCAGCCCACCGTCCACCGTGGTAGGGAATTGCACGGGTAACCCGTCACGCGTCACGCGTCATGGCATGCAACTTGATCAGCGACCGCTGACAACGACTTTCGACAACCGACGACGACGACGACGTTGACGAACATCGACATGATCGACATCGACATCGACATCGACACGTCACCGACGTCGTCACGCCGAGCCACGGCGCAGACCGTGACGAACATCGACAACGTCGTCGACGGGACTCGTCACAGCGAGGCGACACGACAACGCCGACGCAAGTGACAACGGCAACATCGACGCGACGCTATGCTGACAGCACGACCACTCAGACGACGACGACGCGACGACGACGCAACAACACGACGTCGTCGATGACGCGTCACGGCAACAGCAGCGACGGCGACAACGACGACGACGACTCGTCACTGCGAGGCGACACGACACGACAACGCCGACGACCACAACGATGCCACCATCGACGACACGACGTCGTCGATGACGCGTCACAGCAACAGCAGCGACGACAACGACAACGACTCGTCGACTCGGCGAACTGCGAGGAGACACAACAACGCCGACGATCATGACCCAACGACGGCAAGATCAACAACGATGCCACCATCGACGACACGACGTCGTCGATAACGCGTCACGGCAACAGCAGTGACGGCGACAACGACGACAACGACTCGTCGACTCGGCGAACTGCGAGGCGACACGACAACGCCGACGATCATGACCCAACGACGGCAAGATCAACAACGATGCCGCCATCGACGACACGACGTCGTCGATAACGCGTCACGGCAACAGCAGTGACGGCGACAATGACGACAACGACAACGAGTCGGCGACAAGACAGGACAATGACGACGACACGCCAATGCGACGGTGAGTCACGGAAACGACACAACACACGACGTCGTCGATGACGCGTCACGGCAACAGCAGTGACGGCGACAACGACGACGACAAGAGTCGGCTTCGACTCCGCGACAAGACAGTACGACGATGACGACGCCGATGCAGCGACGCGCAACGCCAATGACACGACTCGCGCAACGACGACAGCACGCCAACGACGCCGTTGCGCCGCCGTCGTGATGGTGCCCGGCGGGTCGTGTTGTCGTTGCATTCAAGTTGTGGCACCGTGACACCGTTGCGTCAAGCGATGTCGGAGAGGGACTCGGATCGGAGGGAGATGACGACGACGAGGCGTCGTTGCGTCATCGTGCATGCTGAGAGGGAGAGAGACAGACTCGGACTTGGAGTGTGCTACTAGTACATGATCATACGTACAGAATACTAATCAAGGTCGTCGTTTGAACCGTCATCCGACTCGTCACCTGATTCCGAGCCCATGCCAGCTGCTGCTACGTGAAGCCGCTGCCTCCGTATCTCCAGGTAATCGTTCCACATTGCACTGGCAATGTTGTCACGCATCACCCGAGCCCCCTCATTAATCATATCTACCTCTCCTGCATTCCCGCCGTCAGCCTGATGACCATGAGGATTACCGTTGTTCTCTGAGTCCTCGGTACTAGCATCATCCTCTTCATCCATAGGATCATGAATACGGATGTAGTTATGCATCACACAAAGCGCAGCCGGTATCTTTGATTGTACTTCGAGAGAAAACTTTGTAGCAAGTAGAAGGATTTTGAAGCGGGCTTTCATAACACCGAATATACGTTCGACCACGTTACGAGCAGATGCGTGACGTAGGTTGAAAAGTTCTTCTTTATTTTGAGGGCTAGTACAAAACAACGACAATCGGGTAAATCAAAGAAAACATAGTAGATCATAATGTGTACCGAACAGCTGCTCGTCCCCATTCTGCAAGATGGTAGCGAACACCACGATATGGCACAAGTAACTGCGGACTTAATGCATAACCCGCATCAGCAAGTAGATACTTGCCGACAGGAATATGCAGGTCAGTAGTGATCGCATCATTGAAGACCTTTGCATCCGCAGCAGATCCCTCCCACCCACAGAGCGTGTAAATAAATTTGAGGTCAAAGTCCGCCACGAAGAGTCCGTTTTGTGATAAGAAACCTTTGCGGTTCCGGTATGCGGCACGAAGGTTCCCTGGAGGATGGACGGGGATATGAGAGCCATCGATCGCACCGATCGCATTGCGGAAATAAGGATAGAACTTTGGGTTACGTCGTATCTTCGAAGGAACAGAATCCTCGGCGGGAAAATGGACATATTTGGTGTAGAATGGGGGACGGGCAAAGATGTCCAGTGTTTGCTTGAAGTAGCTGCAGCTAAATGGATCAGTCAAATGATATAAAATCACAATGGAGTACTCGCCGTGATATTGTATCACTGGAGCGTTGAAACCGTTCACCCACGTGGCCCACCGAAAGACCTGTTTTACATGTATACAAAAATATAGCAATCTGTTCCTCTAACGTGACCCTCCTTGAGTTATGATGCCCTGCTTGACGTAGCTCCTGTATCAAGCACAAAAAAACCTCTTTCTTCATCCCAAGCTCATGGTGGATACGATTGGGATTGCCTGCAATAAGTTCAAGGACCCATTCATGTCCGGTGATTTTAGACGTGTGATAAGGGATCGGCCTGCATCTGGCTGGTTGAAGATCATGGGAAGTGAGCTCGGCAAGTAGAGAATGGAGTTCCTCGATGATTGTTGTGACACATAAGACTATTTGGTGACGGATAGCGGGCGGTAGGGGCATGATGGAGATCAGTGGAGACTTCCTGCACGTCTCACACTCATGTTTTGAGCTCCGACTCAAGTTAGCACACATCCCGAATCCCGTGACCACAGAACAAACAAGACAACACAGGGGACTGTGGTCGAGATTTTATTCCGTTCTAGCTCTAATGGCCCCAGGTGGGGCGTCGTTTCGTTCGCAGACAGCCTCGATTGTGTGGGCATGCTTGCCAAGTCTGTTGACACGGTTAAGCAGGTGTTCAGTGCGTGTCGAGTAGCCTCGTTATCCTTGCGCTCACGATTTGTCGTATCGTTCAGACGTCGTATCATATATGATCCCCGCGATCCAACCGCCGCATCACCTGGACTCAGGAGGAGGGCGAGCTCGATCGTAGAATCATGTTTACAAAGAGTATTTTCGAGTGCTCAACTCAACAGCCTCGATGGCCTCCGAATCGGAATACCCCAGGTAGTCTTCAATGAGGCCATCATCCTCGGGAGACAAGCCCTCGACCTTTGCCCGTCAGGGCACCCGCATCGATCGACGTCGTTGAACAACGTCGCACTCTATCTCTGCACTCGTTACAAGCAGCTTGGAGACATGACGGACCTCAATGAGGCCATCATCCTCGGGAGACAAGCCCTCGACCTTCGCCCGTCAGGGCACCCGGATCGATCAATGTCGTTGGGCAACGTCGCGCTCTATCTCTGCACTCGTTACGGCGAGCTTGGAAACATGACAGACCTCAATGAGGCCATCATCCTCGCGAGACAAGCCCTCGA
>JBBPPS010000028.1:0-26945 GCA_038092175.1 Boletus coffeatus
AGTCTCCCAGTGAATATTTAGCCTGATCTACTGTTGCATCATAATGATGGATAAGAATGAACATGACATGCATGAAAATAATATATAAACCTTTGTCAGACTCTCATCGATTTCCTGATGTCTCATCCAAGACGGCGTGCAACGACTGCCGTATGCTCTCGGTACAACGAGAGTATACGACAGTCGCCGTACGTTGTTACCTCCCTCTTTGCCCTCGTCCTCGCCTACATCACCCCTCCCGTGGGTCCATACGGAGGCACCACCTCGCTTGCTCACTGACCCGCCCGCCCCCGCCCTCTCCTGCCTTCGTCCTCGCATATCACCGTCGCTCGTGACGCGCTTGCTCGCCTACCCTCACCCACGACACGCATGTACAAGGAGGTACGTCTGATTGCCCTCCCACGATGGCGAACACAGGAACCAAGTACATAAACGCGCACGCAAACATCTGGACGCGTGGACTCTCGCTCGTCTCGCACTGACTCTCCTCATTCGCCCGTCCTCGTACTTTCCAACGTCGCACGGCAGCGACACCGTATCTGCGGAAGAGCGCGAGCATACACGCACGCACACGAACGCCTGGTACGTGATGACGACGTTACAGGCTACGATTCCATAATGTGTTCGATTGTAAACGAACCATCGTAGAGGGCGAACGCAGATTGAAAGGGGTCTTCTACGTTTGGGATGCCGTGACAAGCAAAGTGAACCCACTCGTTCTTCTTCAGCTCCTTCGACACTTTAGACACACTCGATTCTAAACCTTCAAGGCGCGTGAGCTTCGCGAGACCTTGCATACGCTTAGCGACCCGGCACTGGATATACCGGTCCGAGCCGAGTTCAATCTCTTCGGTTCCCACGCTCTCCAGATTCACCACAATCATGAATACAGACAACCTGAGTCAAGCCCTGAATCCGCCCATGTCCTATCGTCGAAGTTTGCAAATGTTGAGGGTGGTTCTGGGGCAGTAAAGGCCATCAATATCACTGGCAAAGGTGCGCTCGCAGCAATGTTCCGTCGTGTATAAGTTACATCATCTTTTATTGTTGTTAGAGATCGAACGTCGTACCCCGGAGTGGCAGCACACGATACGGCTTGCGAAGAGATTAGAGTGGACTTCTCAGTACTAACCCACGTAGGGCATTCTTCTATTTATGTAACGAACGGCAGCAGAACAGCAGAACAGCAGAGCACAATGTGACAACGCGATGGTACCTGAGCTCATGGTCGATCCCCTCTTGGTCAGTTGATGCAGAGTCTGGACTTCTCAGTACTAACCCAAGTAGGGCATTCTTCTATTTTATGTAACAAACGGCAGCAGAACAGCAGAACAGCAGAACAGCAGAGCACAATGTGACCACGCGATGGTACCTGAGCTCATGAGACCCTGGACTTCTCAGTACTAACCTACGTAGGGCATTCTTCTATTTATGCAACGAACGGCAGCAGAACAGCAGAACAGCAGAAATTCTGGACGTACTAGGGCATTCTTCTATTTATGTAACGAACTGCAGCAGAGCAGCAGAACAGCAGAAATTCTGGACGTACTAGGGCATTCTTCTATTTATGTAACGAACTGCAGCAGAACAGCAGAACAGCAGAAATTCTGGATGTACTAGGGCATTCTTCTATTTATGTAACGAACTGCAGCAGAGCAGCAGAACAGCAGAGAAGCAGATTCTGACTCGGAAGCAGAACGGAAATGAAAGTCTAAATATGTCTAGTCCGATCGCCAATCTATTTGATATATGGAAGGTCCCCTTTATCTGTTAACTTTAAGCTATACATAATGACTCGGAACTAGCCAGCCCGACCAAATGAGGAAATGCTGAGGCGAAGCATTCCGTTTTGGACGGGCTGCTTTTGGACGGGCTGCCAGCGGTCTGGTACCAGACTAACTCGGAACTAGATCGCGGGAATAGTTACGAGAATATTGAAATTTGCAAGCATGGCGGCAGGCGGGTAGAGTGGTATTGAACAAGTTATCCGAGTGAAGGCAGTTACAATGTGATAGTGTAATTCTAGCAATCTAGCAAAGACCAACGCCCGAACCAGATCAAAGTACAATGGTGTCCGATTCACTATAGTCAACGAGGATTTGCACATACTATCATGCTATCATAGTATCATACTGTTCAAGCTAGGCAAAAGTGTTGTGGGTTGTTGGGACTAATTATTTAGGATCAATCATTGCCAGGACCAATATGTATATGTATCAATCATTCATGCGGCCACATCCTTCCAACGTTCAAGTTGTACATACTGGTAGCGACCATGTCCTCCGAGTCTCAGGTCTCCGTGGCATATCTTCCATTCCCTTCCATCCATTCTGAAGCTGTCACTTCTGCATATCCCACTCCACGGACAACGGGCGGTCCAGGGATTCCTGTTCATGCCAGCAAGAAACGAACTCTTGAGTCAATTCTGACCCCTCCCACATCTGGCTCTGGAAAGGACAATGACACTCCTACTTCCCCCCTTCACAAGAAACCGAAAGTGGTACAAACATCTGTAAGTGTTTGGAACCAAGCACCTTCCAGTCGCTGTGCTTAATTTTGAGCCTATTCCAAGTTTAACGTCGATGATACCTCGATTCAAGTGAAAGCATACATGGAGAAGCAAATACTCCATCTCGCTCGAAAAAGTCGGGAGGTTTACGCCGCGAAAATTAGCTACCAGCGCCTTCGTATGGAGGAACTGGAGATGATCAGGTCCATAATGCAGGATCAGTTGGAAGTGAGCCAAGTGTACCTCAATGGCTCAGAGCGTCAAATCGGTCAGATCCGCCAAGGTCTGTTTAGCAAGGGCGGGATAGCAGGTGGCAAGACTGGCAGTACGGAACAGTGGACCCGCGTCCTAGAAGTTGATGCCTCCTCTCGTGTAAATTATGATAGCGACTCGGACTCGGACGCTGCCTCTAGTTACTGCGGGTCAGATTAAAATGGCAGTCCCCGTCATCATGTGCTAACAGTATGGTAACACTTCTTCTACCTCACCAACGCTTCTGTCTGAATAATAGTCGAATCTCAGATTTTACTATGTAAAATCCAATTTTGTACTACCAGTTTTTATTCCGAATCATTGGAATCACTATCAGAGTTTCCTCATATGCTCCTGGCTTTCTAGAACTCAAAGCAACACGTTCAAGCTGACGGCAGCGGCGACCTCGAGACTCGAGAGCGGCTATCTCCTTCTGGGCTACTGCCAGTGCGACGCGAAAAACTCTGGCACAGTGTGTCTTTCCACGTAATCTGACCGACTCGGAAGTATCACGCGAAGATCACTTGCAATTTTTAATTGGGGTCACGGCGATGATCATTTTAAATTCTCCATGTAGTAGCAAGTGCCCGAATCCTGTAATCCGGGACTGCTGGACTGCTGGTATGGACACTCGCACGTAATTTCATTCAATTACTGATGCCGGTGTAAACCCATTCAAACCCGAGCCGCACGATCATCGTGATCACTGGCATCCTACGTATTCCACTGAGAAAGTCCGTCCGCCGAGTCAGCCAGGCGCTCAATTGTATAAATATCAGTGAGTAGAGTCTGGGGACGACCTACTAAGTTACACCCTCCAGCGACCTCGACTTTAGCTCTAACAACTTACTATATCCGAATTATCCGGCGATGTCTGACGTCCCTTTCATGGGTCCCATCCCTGGAACACGGGGAAGTTCCGCCGGCGACTCTCTTGGACAGGTAGGAAACTGCCTAAGTATTCCACTCGCCCTCACTAACTAATGACCGCCGGGACCTCACTAAGTTCCACCCCGGGCCTGCGTCCGAATTCTCTTTCATCGATCCTTACAAGGATATGTCCCACAATTTCTTCGCTGGCGATGGCACCTCGGTCCCGGTCATTATGATGCCAGTGGTTGGCCAAATCAAGTCTGCGTCCAATTTCTTACCTACTATCCAACCTTCGACTGGTCCTACTCGATCAAAGCGTCGTGGGTGTCGCACTGGCGATTCTCAGGCATCGTCTGGGATTAGCGCCCCCACGACGGACGCTGAGAGCCAAGAATTAGCCTCGGTTGCGTTAAGAAAGAATCAACTGAGCTTACCAGACAAGGCAAATTTCAATCGCGCGTTCGACCTTCTGGTACTCGAAGTACTCACACGGATCGGCTGGGATTCGGACCAATTCGACAACACCGCGATGGAGTGTCTTCAGCACGCATGCGCGGAAAGTAACCACGGTTAGTTTTCAATTTTTGGATGAGTAGTAGTGACTGACGCTCAAGTGAAATATTAAGACACTCCATGGAGTGACGAAATGGGTGGCCTGGTAAGCTTGATTTCACACAACTTCTGGTCCCGGGCTAACACATATGAATGTATAGTTTGCAGCGACCCTTCAAACGTTCCGAAGCAAGATCGGGAAAGCAGCCTGCTCCCATGCTCACCTGTTCCATCTTACCGACGTTGTTGATCCTGACGGTTCACTCTCGACCCAGGAGAAGGAGAAAGCGATCGCTCTCTACCGCGAAAAGGTGCTCAATCCCAAAAACTGGAGGGTCTATCTTCTGCATCACTACGACAAGGATGTTGTGAGTATTGTGTGTCGAGATTTTGCTTCACTAACTCATTTCACTTCAAGGGGTTTTCCTTCTTCGCCAATCCGACGTTGCTTGACTTTCACGTTCGATTCTGGTACGATAACTCGAGCTCACCCGTTAGCCGACAGGACGAGGTTGAATCATGGCCCAAGACGCCATTAGACATGCTTGCGATGTCAGTGTGTGCGGTAAGTACTGATATTAGCTCTGATGCGTAGATCATACTAACTGTTCTCATTGCGCAGATAACCTTTGGAATTCGTCATGCGACAGGAGCCATGCAGCCGAACTCCAAGTCTGTATCAAAGCGTCAAAGCGTCCGCTTCTCCAAAATATACAATGGTCTTCAGGAAAAGATCCTGAATGGAATGCGAGGAGCCCTGGTTCATCCGGATGATGGCATCCGCAACAGATTCAGTGAACTCCTCGTTGATCTCCATATGCAAGGACTGTGAGTGACATTGTGACAATCATATCTGCCTATCATATTCTTACTTATACGGGTTCAAACAGTGCTCTACGCGTGCAGCACTCTGGGCTTCAGTCGGCCGACAACTGCCCTCCCTTCTACTTACCTTCCGTTGCGGAGCTGCAAGCAGCTTTTACCCCGGCGGGCCAGCAGCACTCTGAGCCTGACTCGGCGGAGAACCGCCGTGACGAAGGAACCTCGAATTTGAAGGCAACTGATACCATCTACTACGGTAACACGGCGGATACAACTGCCAGTGATGGAAATTGGATGTTAGCTGAAGGCCTTGGATTGTAGTAGAACCGTATCCGAGTCGTGTATGTGAAATATTCCGAACATGTATGTAAAGTATCTCGAACATGTATGTAAAGTATCCCGAACGTAGTATGAATCTATCATCAAGTCGATGGAGAGTATATCGATGTTCTTGTGCAGTTTGAAGTGATGACGCCGCCGTGTACGGTATCTGATGCTCAGGCTATTGTTTCATAGATCATATCTGATATTAATCCGTATCCAATACCGTGACTCGGACTCTAGTAGCATGCAATGGTTCATACCCAGACAGACAGAATCTTACATAATATGTACTTACTTTGTCCGAGTCCCCCGCCCTCGAATGCACACACGAACAGCAACTACGGCCCGGGTAACAAGCGTTCCCGCTTGCTCGCGCTGGTCACGTTCACACTCAGGAGCAAGTGGCCAAAGCAAAGACCACGGTAACGACTCCGAGTCTTGGGACGTCCGTCGATGATGATTATGAGGGGAGATGAGCCAGGGATAGACGTAGGGGGAAAAGAGGAGAGCGATGGGAATGGAAAGGCGAGTTTGACCAGAAACGACGGCACCGCTCGGGGTCCAGGTTCGTCGCGAAGGGAGAAGGGGAGGCCAAAGCACGAAAGGGAGAGGAAGGCAGCACCAAGATCTGGGGGAAAGCGTGAGTCATCCTCGTCCGACTTGCCGTGCGTTTCAACTTTCGTGCTGATCGATGATCTTCCAGTTATTTTCCGTCGGACGCCTTCGTGCGCGGACGTTGTTCCCAGGCCCACTTGTCCCCGCCCCCACTGGCACGCGCTTGCGGGGGTAATCTGGACTCGGTAACAAGAGTGGACGATGCCCGAGCTCATCGTTGTGCCCGCATCATGTGAACACGATCCGCCTGCCGCACTACAACCAACGCTGTGTAACCTGAAACAACCGTCCCTGTATGCCAGCGGCAATGTCACGGGAACACTATCACCAACCTCATTGTCTTCTTCGTTCTCACAGGGCTTTCCGCGGGCTTTTGTTTGGGAGTGACGTCCCATGGTCCGAGGGTATGGCGTTCGAAGTGCACAAACAGCCCACACAAGTTTTTATAACACGCGCGAAACTTTGCTGATCGCGCGCGATTTTTCTCTCTTCTTCGAACTCGCTCACCTCGCCTACCCGTCACGTTCCCCCTTGCCCATTCCTTGTCGCGTCAGGCTCGTTTTAACAAGGTATGGCCGTTCTGGCGGAGGCCATTCTGTCTACGGTTACACAATTGCACGAGGACCGGCGGCATCAAATCAAGCTGCCGGGAGCGACGTCGATGCTGTTTCGTTGCCTACCTAGCGCCTGTATGGACTTCATTGGAGCTTGCACGAGTGTGCGCTGGAGAATAACCGTTCGGGGCTGGTACGCGGCTATGCTCACCTGATCATCTATCTGCACCTCGTTTCTGGGGACGACGGGCACGTGGACCTGGAAACCTCCTTTCTGGTCGATACACCTCGCAAACGGATGATGGCGCTATCGGTGTCTACACTCGGTTCGAGGCACGAACAATCGTTATCGCACGCGTTGGACTGGCCAAGCCTGACGTGCCAGTGGTTCCCAGACAAGGAATCGTGCGTATTCCTGCGTTCAAACTTCCTCCCTCTCTCACGAACCGCGTTCCAGCCCTCCAAACAAGCCCTACACCGTCCACAGATTGCTTCTCGGCACGCACACGTCCGGCCAAGCACAATATTACCTCCAAATCGCCACCGTTCACATACCGAAGCGAGAAGCTCGACCGCAACGACTACGACGACGAGCTTGGCGGACACACTATCCCACCCCAACCGCGAATCCAAATCACGCAGAAAATCAACCATGCGGGGGAAGTGAACCGCGCGCGGTACATGCCGCAGAATCCAGACTTGATCGCTACGAAAGCGATAACTGGAGAGGTGTTTATCTTTGATCGAACGATGCATTCGAGCGAGCCGGAGCGGGGGGGCGTGTGTAAGCCATCATCCTCGGGAGACAAGGCCTCGACCTTCGCCAGTCAGGGCACCCTAGTCGATCAACATCGTTGAGCAATGTCGCACTCTATCTCTCTACTCGTTACAACCAGCTTGGAGACGTGACGGACCTCAATGAGGCCATCATCCTCACTAGACAATCCCTCGACCTTCGCCCGCAAGGGCACCCGGATCGATCAACGTCGTTGAGCACTGTCGGAAGCTGTCTCTCCACTCGTTACGACCGGCTTGGAGACATGACGGACCTCAATGAGGCCATCATCCTCGCCAGACAATCCCTCGCCCTTAGTCCGCCAGGGCACCCGGATCGATCAACGTTGTTGAACAATGTCGCACGCCATCTCTCCGATCGTCACGACCAGCTTGGAGATATGACGGACCTCAATGAGGCCATCATTTTCGCCAGACAATCCGTCGACCTTTGCCCGTCAGGGCACCCGCGTCGATCAACGTTGTTGGGAAATCTCGCAACCTCTCTATGCGATCATGGAGAAATGACGGACCTCAATGAGGCCATCATCCTCGCGAGACAATCCCTCGACCTTTGCCTACCTGGCCATCCTGACCGATCATGGTCATTACGTATGCTTGCAAATTGTTTCCGTGTTCGCTTCGCGCAGTCGAACGAGTTGAAGGACAAAGAGGATCTATTCAGTCTCTACACCGAGTTGTCAAATATCTCACAACACTTTCACCAAATGATCTCTCTGCAGCCAAGCAATGGATCAAGGCAGCTGAGCATTTCCGCCATTCCACAGTCCTTCTCGCATACGAAACATCTCTTCGACTACTCGTTCAGTATCTCGCCATTTTACCATCGCTACCCAATCGTCTTCAGAGTTTCAAAGACCTCGCTTCATCCCTAGCAATCGATGCTTTTTCCCCTTGTCTCCGCGTTCACCGTGTAAAAAACGCGATCGAACTTCTCGAGCAAGGTCGCGGTGTATTCTTGACTCAGATTGCTCGTCTCCGTTCCCCACTTGCAGACGTCATCGCCTCGGGCTCGGAAGGACAGTCCCTGGCAGATGAGTTTACTCGACTCTCATCCGAGATACACGATACAATTCATTCACAAGGTCCAGATCAGCACAACAAGCTGTGCGGTCTTAATCTTGATCTGCAATCCGCAATCACTCAAATTCGCACATTACCCGGTCTTTCTAAATTCCTTCTTCCCCCTTCGTTCTCAGAACTTCAGCACGCTGCCAGCGGCGGTCCTGTGATCATCGTGAATGCTAGCCAGTATACGTGCGATGCACTCGTTGTCTTTTTCGACACAGATCCGGTTCATATCCCATTGAAAATCACCAAATCCCGTGTTCAGGACCTGTCGCCAGAGCTTCAATCTTTGACATTGCGTGCCAAAATAATGGACGTAAAGAATGATCTTGGTCGCTTCCTGCGCGACCTCTGGGACGAGGTTGTGTCCCCGATTGTAGACTTCCTGCAGACGACTGTTCCATCACGCTCACGCATCTGGTGGTGCCCAACTGCCGAGTAGACTAATACTCTCCTTTTCCTTCGCTCTAGATTCTGGTGAGGAACAGAGCCCGGTGTTGAACGTGTCGGACAATGCTTACGATGGCGCTTGCGATTCGGCGACCGCCTGTTCAGCGCACGCTACTAGGAGGTTCCTATTCAAGGTTCACTGTATGGTAAGCAGGCAACAATACATACGGCGCTAATAATCAACGCTGCCGCCACTTGGTTGCGTGTAATTGTGACACAAACTCGGATAGGGACCCTGACTTCAAACGTTCAAGACTGTAATATAACAACGCAAGCTGAAAGAATGATACATCGACCGCAGGTATGCATCGCACTCTACAGCCACCAGAGTCTAAGACCCTCTAAAATCTAATCTAGAGTCTGAGGAAGACGCGAACTCATTTTCCCGCTTGACGGACGAATGTGTCCTCGGAGGTTCGCTTGCATGGAGGTCCGAGTCCTGCTGACCGTTACGAGGCGTTCAAGTTAGGTTCAAGCTCCTGTAAATAAATGCGGCGGATGTACTAGTTGACACTGGCCTGATCCTGACTTGACATTTGCACCTCTTTCTTGGCCTTTTTTCTCTTCCGAATGGGACTACATGCTATTTGGATTATGTCGCAGTACTAGTGCGAGCTTTGAGCAAGTAGACGTGATTAACGTGTGAATGGAATTCGGAGGAGTCTGGCGAGGTTCAGACGAGAGTGAGGAGGGGGTGCACGTAGCTCTCTTACCTCTACTCCCATGTTTTGGTTTTTTTTATGCTACTGAATTGGACAGAGTCTACTGCGCCGACTCGGATTGATTGATGTACTGCTCGATGACGTGGCAGCGCATATGACGCAGTGCAGCAGACGGCAGGCATCGTTCTCGAAGACTCCGAATATTTATTGATTTCTATCCTCAACTTTGAATGACGTCGCTGCAGACTACAAAATAAACCAACAAGTCGAATAATTTTCGCAGATGTGTGTTGGGAGAGCGGGGGGAGAAAGGTGGGTAAGATCGGACGGAGGTTACTGACTGGTGACCGCTACAGCGACAATGTCCTTCTTCCCTTCCAAGCTCTATCAATCAGACGCGAACGAGCAGAGAAGCGAATAGGACCGGATGTCTCGAAAGTCACAAAGGGATGTGACGAGGAGTGTGTGGGCAGAAACCCATATATGGTATTCAACCACTGCCTTTGCAACTGGCAGCAGTGCTGTCCCGCCTTCAAGTTATACACTTTGTTATACGTCATTGAATGGTCATCATCATCATATCGAGAAATGGACGAAAGGAAAAATCATGCAGATCTGCCACTGCTCCTAGACACAGCAGGCGACCATTGATCGATGATCACGGACTCGGATCCGTCGGCACACAGCGGCAACGACTCGGACGAGAACTCTCACCAACACCGCTCTCAATGGGATTTTTTATGGTCGCCCTGGTGATTTCTCGCTTTCTATGTCATCCAATCTCCATCTGCCACTGACACCGCTGGGAACCGCTCTCTCATAGCCTCGTGATATCGTACACACAAATGCAGCCTTCCCATAGTAGCGCCCTCCCAGTTTATCAAGCGGTTACGAGAGGTCTACGCCGCTCCCCGACTTATTTATCGCAAAGATGACTTCCTTCGCAAACCATCCACATTCATACCACACGATGCCTGGCCTTCGTTCCTTCCGACGTTCGGTGACTCCCAGCCCTCCCGGAGACACCGACCACGATTCCACGCTCGTTCCCCCAGGTTCGTTGCCTAGGATTCCGGGAGGGGACTTTGACGTCACTGGCCATTACCTGGGCGCAACGCCAGAGCGTACCAGATATCAGCCTTGCAAGACGTTCGCTATGCCGTATCAAAACTCGGGCGCTCGAGACCTTCGTGAGCGTGGTCACACACGGGGTTCGAGGAATCTCGTGGTGGTCGTCCCGCCCGTCGACTTCCCGCTCGACCAGGGTCAACTTGGTAACGTTTTGTCAGTGGGGCCTCGTCACAGGCTCTCTCAAGGCATCATGATGCCCTTGTTTCCATCGGTGGGTGTCTGAATTACGCCGTCCCCTGTTCAGTCGCAAATAATTCCCTTCCCCAGTTGTTTGGTCAACTGAATGCCATTGCTCGTGAATACAACTTTCCGAGCACTGTGGGACTGTGCCTTTACCTTCATATCAAAGAGAATGGCATAGCGATGACACCTCGTATCTCCGAAGATTCGTGGCAGTATCTGTTTGGCCACTTGTTCGGCGATCACACACCTGGGGGTCAACAGTTGCCAAAGGCGGAAGCATCGAGTTCGATATAGACTTGAACAAGGCGGTATGGTTTGACGCGTGGCTGTCGGGAGCTCTGCGTGACTCGGAGCATACGTCTCCGCAACTCGTAACCTCACCAACGTTGTTGGGAGCTCATTGGCGAGGATACAGCAAGACTACAAGTGCAGATGGACAGCACGTCCACGATTTTTCGGGATCTGCGACCCTGATTAATAACTCGCGACCGGAAATGGCGCACCGTCATCTGCCCAAGAAACTTTCTCTCGTAGATCGACTCGATATACGCAGCGTCCATGTGTCTCCTCAGTCAGAGAAGCATCCCGATTCTCCGTCACCAACGCATGACTTGTCTCCGATTCCACAGTCCGCAGTCCCTCGGTCATCGAATAGCGACTTGGAGAATCGCGTGAAATCGTGGAGGGCGTCGGCGGAGTTGTTCCCGGCCTCAATGACAGAAGCATACCAGGAAATCCCGGATGCCGACGCAGTTGTGCATGTGACGACCATGGACGAGCACGCGTTAGAGCGTAATTTCCGACAGGGAGTTAAAGTTGGATATCTGTCGTCAATGACACCTCAAAGTCCTCTCACTCTTGCCATGGAATCACCTATCCCGTCTCCTCGACTCTCCTCAGTATACGATGGTCGTCGTGCGCACGAGACCATTCTGCTTGCTCCGGCTACGGTGACAAACTGGGGCCCAACCAACGACGCGAAGCGCTCGGTCACCTCAAGTGTATCTCTGTTACCCTCACCCAACATGAGAAAGCGCGTGTTCGAGGATATCGCGGCCCTCAAACCCCGTGCAATTTGTGGAAACTCCTTCGGGTGGCACACCGCAACGACATGGAAAGAGGTCTACCCGTATTCAGCTGTCAAGTCAAGTCACGGCCTACGATCTGGATACAACTTCAAGGTCCAAATGGCCCCGTGCCTCAATACCCCAACTTGGCTATATGTAAGTAGCCGTTGCCGCATAGGATATCGTCTCTCTTGACCGTGCATGCCCGTAGATCCAAGCGTCTATCCTTCGAAGCCATCCCATCAATCGGTGTGGGGAAGTTCCTTTGGCTGGCAAGGGGAGGTGACTTGGCGAAAGGTTTACCCGTACTCGACAGTGATGGTATCATCGGTCGCCCCGACTCAACTTCCTGGGGCAGGTGGGCTTGTGTCTAAATACCCATTCATTTGCATCTGTAAGTTTCAAACTAACTGGTCAGATTATGAAGGCTTATCATCCATAAGATCACGCAGTCTATCCATCCTATGAAATCTATCCTGCATGCTCCATTGAGGAAGCTGCTTCACCAGTCCCAGTGGTGCTCAAAGGATCAAGCACTCTCATATCATGTTACTACCCGAGCTTGGTAATTTGTACGGATGAGATACTTGATGGTTTTTCAGGCGCTAACAATCCATGATAGATCCCGATGTGTACCCTCATTTCAATATATATCCTCCAATCGCGGAGGGCACAGAAACGAAATGTATGAGCCGATCTGACACAACGATATACGGTGCATCGACCTCGTATCCAAACCTCGTCATCTGTGCGTGAATTTGTTGGCTCGGAAATTCCTTACCTCATACTAGTTGCTCAGACCCTGCTATCTATCCACATTTCGACCTATATCCAGCAACCTTGCAAGTCACCGTGACGCCAAAGCAGAAGGAGGTAGTCGTGAGGTTGTAGAATGTCAGGCACCCCGCAGTCGAGTATCCCAGCATGTCCATTTGTGAGTGGGTATGCCGTTGTATGGTTACGGTCGTTGACATCGTCAAAGACCCAAGTGCATATCCTCACCTAGACATATATTCGATCCAGCATTCGGTGTGTTTTATGGAGATGACTCGTTTATTTTTACTTATGACGCGATGGTCAGAGAAAGGCAGTTGCAAGCGCCATTTGGAGTGTCTCTTTCGGATAGTTGTCAGTCAAAACTTGGAACCAAGTCTATCCGTTACATCTTGTAAAACCATCGACGGCGAACCGACGTATCAATGATCAAAACTTGGTAGTTGGTGAGTATCGATATCATTCATGATATGTACTTTCTCATGTGTCCATCCCGCATGATTTGTTGGCGCGTGCAGCGAATACTGCGGCAATCTGGGGAAGTTCGTTCGGATGGAAGAACGCGAGGACATGGCGCGCCACGTGGCCAACTTCCTACACAAAAGTCCACTTCAAGGCTCAAGTATCTGTTCATCTGGGACAGCAGTCCTTGAATTATCCATACCTGGTTATATGTGAGTCCCTATTGAATCGAGGAATCAAATAATTATTTCTGACGCGAACACAAGATACTGCTATTTATCCACATTTCGATATCTATCCCGCCGTTGCTACCATCGCGGAAACAGAAGAATCCCAGACATTGAAGAGTCAATATGCCGTCGGCCTGACACCCCATTATCCCAGCCTCGTAATCTGTAAGAAGACATTTAAATTTGTTTATTGCTGTCTAACATCCGTTAGACCCGGTAGTGTTCCTTACCTGGATGTATATCCGTCCTTTGTGAGGGCTTTGGTTACCACAGAACCTGCGAAAGGCCAATCCAACCTTCGTCGCCGTCCAATAGCGACGTGGAGAGCCAAGACGGCAGCCCAAGTTGGGTTAGCTGACCTCCTTGCCAACAACCACAACTGGGAGGTCGATGAACCCCTTCCGCTTGACTTGGCCGATTACGCATGGTCTCAGACTTCTGCAGGGCCTCCTACGCCTCTGGATTTGTCGGATATTCTTAATATCAAGCGTCTACCCACCCCCGATCTTGGTCAGCGGGTCTTCGATGATGCTGAGAGCACCGAATCTTCTTATCGTGTAAAAGCTCTCCATTCGGGTTTCGTTCGGGAATACCCGCATCTAGTGATCTGTGAGTACGTCGAGCAAGAGCGGTAGTTTTGTCTGATTGAATTGTGGACCAATCTAGATCCTCTCGCGTATCCTCAGTCTGATCTCTACCCAAGTTGGAGAACGCATTCGCCTTGTAAAATCATGTAACTGAAACTCCCGCTCATTCAAACATTTATCCTGTTATCAATATATGTGAGTTGTTGGTCAAAACCCTGTGCACTAGCTCAACATCAACTTTTAGATCCTATAGAGTTCAACGGTGTTGTTCACTCACAGTGCAACAGGTACTAGTTACTAAAACCCATCACCTTCAAGTTCCGCATTCGTATCAGCACCGCGTGCACTCAATTTATGTTCTCAGTGTGCTGATACGGTGATACCGTATTCAAAAAACACTTGACCCCAATCCCGCCTCACGTTTTCTTGAAACTCGCCGAAAACCGAAAAACTTTACCGTAGCGACACCGGGCCAATTTCGCCTGTGGGTTGGTTGCGAGAGAGAAAGTTGGTGCACATCACCTGATGGGTTACTTCTGGTGGCCTCGGGCCTCGGCGTATGTGATGATTCGCTTCTCCCCCGAAACCTTCGCCGATGTCAACTCACCATCAAGGGATGTCATTTAGAGACTGACGGATGTGTTAAATGGACTCTCAGAGTCGTTTCTACTAGTAATGTACGCGATTGGTAACGGATATAAGGTTCTGTCGAAGACAACTTGAATGACCGTATTACGATTTTGTTGACACATTCACGATGACAACAGGCCCTCCGAGTCGTGGCGACACTGTTGCAGATCGGGGAACAACGACTCGGAGTCTGAGGGAAAAGGAAGAGTAAATATCGCCTTGATACGATTTGCTGTGCTGATCACAGGCCGATATCACTAGCTCTAATCATACATTGAAATTATATCTTGCATTTATGCATGGATCTGCGGTTCTACAGCAGGGCAGACCTCTCCGTGCTTGTCTTGCAACTTGAAGCGCCCGGATTAGCACATACACGAAGACTACTCGTCGAATAAACCGCAAACTGGAAGGCCTGCAAGCTCTACCGAACGACCAAAGGGCAAGTCATTGACCGTGATTTGCCTTACAGAGACACCCTGTATCGTCACGGGAGATCGTCCCTGTCCAGGATCAGAGGGAGCCTGAGGTCAGGTCCGAGACCACCCTGCTTCCTCGGTTGCTGTGCCCATACATACAACTTGAATTGTTGAAGGTAGGAGTAGTACTCCGAGTCGGTCGAGCCTGACTCGGAGGCGCCTGTTTCATCGTGAACAAACCATCAAAACCATCATCAGGGCGTCTGCACCCGGAGAAAGTGATACTAACTTAAACCGAGGGCGACGACTTCGTGGAAACGAGCAAGGGTATCGTTGAACGCTCGTATCTCAGTGGGGCAGACGAACGACACATTGGTGAGCGACACCTAGTAGTACTACTGCAATAGTTATCCCAAGACGGTTTCCAAAGAATACCTACATCGAGTAGAAGAGAACGACCCTACTCCAAAAGAAAAGAAGGCCGATTTCCTTCGTAAATATTTAGTCCACATGCCCGTCGCTACTAGTACTACTAAGTGACAAACGTGCCATGACATTGGTGGCCCGAGACTCGGAAGCTTCAGGCTCGCGTTTCGAGGGCCCCGCTTCAGACGGTCCGCACGTTGAGAGAACCGTGACAGTTGTGCCTCTCGGAGTCCCTTCCCATTAACCTCACCGTGCACCAGTGGCCGTTCCACAGCCCGGCATCCATGATGCGTCGCGCTCACTGCACAGCTTCAGTCCATCTAGTAGACGACCACGTCCAGTCTATATATCCAACACCCATCAACTTGAAAAGTCCTCGTCCTCCACTGTGTCCGTATCAATCAGCTCGCGATGTACATTCGTAGTTCGCCCACACTCAGGCCCCCCTCCTTCCTCGCCTCAACCATGGCCTCCTGCCACTGCCTCCACACCTTGATCTCGCTCGTACACCACAGCCTCCATTATTCACACTCACCGCCCCCGTCGACGCAGTCCGACTCCGTTGCCTACAGGTTCTCCGTCGTCGCGAACTCGAGTGCGGGAACACGTCGAGGGCGACAAGGTTCGGAAAGGACGACACCACGTGGTAGAAGCACGACACCGAGACGAATCAGACGATGAGCGAGCCCTGTTTGTGAGGTGAGTCAGGTGACGCAGCCCACACGAGCCTCGTCAGGTTATGCCCAATTTCCCAGGACAGTCTCTGCGCCTCGTACGCGATCACAACGTTGCTCAGCTCCAGTCGCGGCGCGTTCCATTTGTCGAAGCATGATCTTGACCAAATCGCGCGCAGGTTGCCGTTCATCGCCACGTTCCGCAGGGCAGGAAAGCTGGAACCCACGTCCTGTCCACGTCTGAAGCACGAAATTGATGAACGTGCTGGATTCCGTGGCGTTTATGGCGATCGACTCGCCCTTGGTTAGCTAGCGCATAAGTCGTGCCTTGTCAGAGCACAAACTTAGGGTTCCACCTCTCGCCCTCCACCCTCCTCCGCCCGTCTCCCGCTCGCCACCTGCCCTCTGCCCACCGTCCTCTGTGCCCGCTCCGCTGTCCTCCTTGTCAACCTCAGTCTCGTTGATCAGCCACTTGCGCGGGACCCTAGGTGTGTCTCCTCTTCTCACCCACTTCTTGTCGTTGAAATATTTCCTTTCCCCCTGCCTCTGAAGCTCTGCGCACTCGACTCCGGGCTCAAGTTCCTCGAGCGGTGGTCGGCCTGATCGTGCTATCCACAGGCGAATACCTCTCATTAAAGATGCGCCTCTGCATCTTCTGCGTCGCATGTGGGGCGCCGTGACCCTCCTTACGTGCATCAATGGTCGTTCCGCACGTTTCAGGTTCGTTATTGTCGTCCGACAAAACCCAACCAGGTTTGAGGATATGTCTTTATTCACCGTCTTCCGATTTCATTGGTCGTAGGGCGTTGGCCCGATCAATTGATCTGACAACGCTGACATGACTGCGTTCATAAGAATTGGAAGCAAAACATAGGCCGTGCTACCTCTGTGGGATCGACAATCTCATCGGTCCAAACAGATCTACTTGAGCGGCATTCGTCAACTACCACTACGGCTACCACATACAGGGGACACAAAATCACCTCTTCCGAGCTGACTCAGGGCAGTTCATTCAGTTCTACTGCACTCTCGTCTGCTGGCCCTTCTACGGTGGGATTCCCTGAAACATGCGACGATTCTTTCAATGTCTATGACATCCACGGTGGCAGTATAGAGTCCTTCAACCACCCCCGGCCAAGTGAGTACATTGCTGCTGACAGCTCCGGGGTAGCGTTAGCTGACCCAGATGATGAAGACAAAGAGTATTTAACTGGCAGCGACGTTCCAGATCCGGATCGGTTTGTCAACTTTAATCTGCTCTCTCATTTGGCTGTTAGACTCCGCGACAAGGTCCCAAGAGGCACACATGTCAAGAGCGGTATTCCTTATCCCCCGTGCCTTCACTGGCAAGGACATCGTTGTACGTGGTTACTTTCTCGTTTCGTCGTCCCGATCATGATGATCTACCCAAGTCAACGATCCAATCACAAATGCAACGAGAACTGCTAATTAACCACGGTGTCTCTATGACAGACAGACGTGCGGCGTTACAGGTGGCTCGTAGTCTCCAGAGTCAACTCTTCTTTTATGAAGTTGAATGGGGCTATAAACTGCTCCAGGACGGAGTCGAGGACGTGTACATGTTCTTAGATGACCTCGAGGGTAATTCCGAGTCACAGAGGGAAAGAGAAGAACTGCCGACAGCCGTGATTACTATGCTCACAAAATGTTACACTTCGACGTGCAGCGAGGAAGATCCGTGTTACTCATGGGTTTGTCCACCACGACGACGCGTGCGTATCCAGATCGTGTTCATTGTCCAAGTTGATTGACTGTGACATTGTTCAGGCGGCCCTTGTGACAGACATAATGGAAACCAGTCCAGCACCTGAACCGGATATCGCGCCCCACGTAAGTGGTCAACAGCATTTGAATACTGTTGTTACTTATTCTGTTGCGGTAGACCAAAGACTGGTTGAGCACAGTAGACCCTGCCATTCTTCGTAGTCTTCCAGAAAGCGAGGTTCATCGCCAATCGTATGTTTCGACCATGTTTTAAATGCCATTCCGGCACAGGATCATATTCAAGACGATCACTCAAGCGGAGCAATATATCCAGGATCTCGTTCAGTCGAAGCTGTTCGTGTCGATTATGCTCACATACGCCTCTTAACTCACCCATGATTAGCTATCCATTCGTCCTCTACGCTGCGCAACGCACATTATGCCTACTTCCGAACTGGATGATTTCATCGAGGAAGTGTTCGGTAATATTTTGGACCTACGAGAGTGCAATATGCAACTTGTGGAAACAATGTACGTTCGGCAGCGCGAGCAGTCTCCGATCATTCAAAAGATTGGAGACGTTTTCGTCGATGTGGCGAGAAGTTTATGATACGCGTATCCTACTTATGTCGCCCACCTTCATGCCAACCTGAGGCTCTTCCTCGAGGTTCGTAGCGATGTCCACACTACCGACTCCATAGCGCACATTCTGGTGGGATATTGTAGGAATGTTCGCGTCGATCTGTGAAACAGCAAGAGTTTCGACGTCTGGACTTGAAGCATTTCTTGTCGCGGCCTTCGGAGCATCTCCAAAAGTACCCACATGCCCTCGAAGCGATCATGAAGGAAACAACGGAGGGAAACCCGGACGCGTATTACCTTGCAGAAGCCATTCACGCGATCAAGGATCTGCACAACATCGCTCAGCTGCGCACCTTCCAGACTGCCATGGGTAAAGGTCCTACTTCGAAGTGGGAATGGCATGACTTGGTTCCCGGTGAACTCAGAGAAAATATGAGCAAGTCCGAGGCGAAACGCCAGGCGTGAGTAATCAGTTCATCTATTAGCGCAAGATATTCGTGACTGCTTTTAGTATTATCTTCGAGTTGATCAAGGGTGAAATGGGTTACGTCAAGGATTTGGAGAACATCGAAATGGTACGAGATGATAGCATGGTGACCTTCATGCCTGAACGTCCTATTTTGTTAGATGTATGTCCAGCCCTTGCGAACGCAAGATTATTCCGCGGGAGAAGTTGGAAAGTTTCATCGCAGACGTGTTCCACAATTTCGCAGAAATCTATGAACATCACCGCAAGTTGCTCGAACAGCTACATGAGATCCAGCGAGAAGAACATCCCGCGATCAAGAGTATCACGGCGGCGGTGTCCGATGCTTCTGTATCGATCATCTTATAGGGACGATGAAGCACGTCCGGCTGGCTGCGATACAGTACAACGGACAAGTCGTTGTGCGTTTCGCTGGGCGGGCCGTAGCCGTCTTATCCTCCCGCGCTCCAGCACGCTTCTCTTCGAACCGTTCCGTGCGGCATCCCATCGTGCTATGCTGTCATGGACGTCAACGATGCAAGTCCCATAAGAGGACGACGTCTAAAACCATCCCCACCACCAAGTAACGTCGACTCGTCCGCTTCGCCGCCATCGTCCCCCTTCTCGCGGAACGCCCGGTCGTTTTCCCGCCGTGTGCGCTTCTTCTCGAGCATACCCTCCCGTCCGACCTCTCTTGGTCCGACTTCTTCTTCGAGACGATCCTTGGCCTCAGCGCGATCACGCTTGCGCTTCATGTCGCGTTTAGCGGTCTGGTGGTCTGACGCGGCTTCGCGCGCGAGGACGAGGACGGAGGCGGAGGGGAGAGTGGGGCCGATGACGCGGGCTCCGCCGTTGCCGTAGTAGGAGGCACTCTGATCCCGATTCTCACCACTCTGACCGTGCGACGCCGCGTTGACGTCTTCACGGACGGCACGGAGGGCGTTGGCGTCTGCGCTCGAGCTCTTGGACGCAAATGACCATTTGTAGGCGGTCTGGTGGGCGGCAGGCGGACTATGACGAAGACGCCAGGTAAGTTGTCCATTTTCCAAGTGAGCGTGGAATAACGACGACGTCATCTTGTAGAGCAATATCATACTCAGGATTCTAACGAGGGTATCTCACTCAACGTATGCGAGAAATCGAGTTGTTTCAAGAATGACATTGACATCGAGACATAAACTAGCCGAGATGACGAATCGCGCGCCTCTAGCGGTAGACGATATGTTCAGCTGGTATCTTGCCACAGCAAGTTCCTATGAATCTCAACAAGATCATGTAGTTCTGCAGATTCCGATGGAGCGATACATGCTGTACTAACTAGAGCGACAATAGAATTCAACAAGAATAAGTCATTGTCATCTTCCAGTGGTATTGTTGTGCGGCATTACCAATTGTCCATCTTCTCTCGCCGTTCTCTCGGAATCACGACTAGCGATGCAAAGCTTACGGCTGGTCGTTCGACTGAAGCACCCGTTCGATGCGCTCTTGCCTGCTCCACAGAGGCGGGCGCTGTACTAACATGTCGCGAGGGACAATTTTATCGGTACAGATCCGGGCAGAGGCGCCGTTAGAGTTAATAGACAGGGTGCGTGTGGTCGATGTGCAGTGATGGTGGATTTTTATCGGCTTTGGTGATTTTGACGATGGACTCGTTCATATCTCCATCTGGAGTCTGGACCTAAGTATTACTTGTCGGAATGACTTTCAAGCAATATCAAATGAAAGAAAGAAGAAAAAAAAAGAGAACCTGTCATGCCCCTTCTTTTTGTCTCGTCGTCGCCGAAACCCATTGTTCTACACTTTCCAACCGCACTTGCCAATCTCCCCCGCGCGTCGGAGTCCCTCCTTTCACGATCGAATAGAGAACTCCGTACCTAGCTCGACACATTTCGTAGTTATCCTCAGTTCTCGGTTCTTATATCGACCAACTCGATCGTCCGAGTCAACAAACAAGTTCTTCCCGGGCATCTCCGGTCCTACTACTGCACAAGTACTTTCCAAATGTAGATATATCTCTGCTTACTCATGTCACGTGCTCCCGCAGACGAATCAACACATCTCACTGACAATTTTATCTTATTCGTCGACTCACACGACGTATCGTCTTTCCAACGTCCCGTTCAGGTGGGCCGTCCTTGCCGTTGCTTTACGCGGTCCCACTTACCCGTATTTACTAGCACCAAAGAAGCCCAGCTTGTTGTCTAAGAAAAACATGAAGCTACTTCAAGTTGCGATTCCTCTGTTTGAATTGTACGACAACACAGCCCACGGTACCGGTATGTATCTCGCGAATCAACACGCATACATGGCCACTCACTAGATATTTACTACCAGGAGAAATCGTAATAGTTACGTTCGCATCGGGTGTGTAACTCCACGCACGGATCCAGCGAGGCAGTCACTCTGCCAAGGCCACCCACCTTTTCAACGACTCTCAATGCCACCGGTGAACCAGATGATGACTTTGAAAAGAAGTCATCGCGACAGTCACCTCGGCGCAGAACAGCTTAAGATTCGAGGAGAGGAAGAGGAAGAGGAAGAGGAGGAATTACTTCTTGCTGCCAGTAAACCGCCACCGCCGCCGACATTACCTGCGAAACCCAAACCTCCACACAACGTTCATCTCAAACAGCAGGAGCCGATATCCAAGCCTAAACTCAAGTCGAAGGAGGTCTCGAGACCAAAGATAGAACCTGAGGCCGAGGACATTGTCGATTCCGAACTAGAGGAGGTCCTCGCCTTTAGTGTTCCTACCCGTACGACGAAACGCCGAAAACTGTCCCCGGTGGTCCAGAAAGTTCCACCTTCCACTCAACTGGCACTACCGAGTTCCTCGACTTCCGTTGCTCTACCGTCTCACAGCCGAGTTTTATGAGCAGGTGGCCAACGCGTTGGACTTGTTTTCCAAACTCGACGCAACAGCTCCAACTGGGCTGACGGTGAGCAGCCGAACTCTTGTTTTTCTCTCTCCAAGCGACCCAGCGTCGTCGTCCTCCTCTCTCCCCCATGTTGCTCGCACACAAACCCGTCCTACCCCCAATGTTCCCTCCATCATCACACCGTCGCCACCCATCAGCACCCCCAGCCGTCATAGTCCAGCCCACCAAGGTGCCCGGCATACTCTCCATATCGAAACCTCTTTGCGCCGACTCCCCCCGCCAACATTGCCAGCAGAATCCCCACATTCGCAATCCACAAGAAGTCGTATAACGCCCGCGTCGGAATTGTGTTCAGGAGTAGACGCTCCATTGGACCGCCGCACATCCAACGTGGACCCAGAGCGGCTAACCGGGGACTCTGGCCAATTCTGATCATATGCGTCGGAAGATCCAGGTCCAATGAAAACCCACAAATCTTTCACTCGTGAACGACCACAAATGGAAAGAGAGGCAACCATTGTGCAAGCATGGACATCGAGGGAAGTGAGGAGAGAAAGAATTTGATGGAGCGAATCAGTTGCAAACGTGTCTTCGTTGAACCAATTGTATCCCTTGAGCTCTCGTCCGTGGCAACGCCCCATGCCAATATACAATCGAACTCGCCGTCTCCGGCATGCGAAATGGCCCTCCTAGCGCCATATTTCCCGCTGATCGCCTAGACTTGCTCCGCAGCAGCCAAGCCGCACGGCACGCCCTACAATGGATCGCACTCAAGGATGTCCGCATGCTGCAGGGCTCCCTCTACGAGCTCTACGGCGGCGTATTGGTCTAGTCAATCAATGCGGGCGGACGTGGTCTGGTCTTCCGTCGCCTCCCGTCTCGCTATCACCGCCTCCAAGAGAAAGTCTGGTCACTCGATTTGGACCTCACCATCCGAGACTTCACCTTGGATCCCGCCCAGTATCTTCTCGCCCTCGTCGCACAGCCAGTGCATCGACCCACCACCCTACACGATGGCACGAATAGTTATCGCCATACACCTGCGCTCCCTCTCAACCGGAAAACCACACCCCTTGGCTACAAAGTCTCCCGTACTCGTGCACAACGTCGACGTGTACAATACCGACTTGTCTTTCATGATCCAGGTTCATGGGAATCGTATCGCCGGAAGCGGAGGATGTCGAAGGATGATGCGTGGGTGGACATACTTGTTGCTGCGCATACCCGCCGATTGGGCTCACAGGAAGCGGAACGTCGACTTCCAGGGGGGAAGGGCGGGATCATCAAGGGCGGTCGGTCGGACCCCGAGCTTGCTAGCCAGGAGATTGCGATGGTTCTCGCGGGCGTGAGGGCGCGTTCACCGCTCTCGGACGAGGAAGAGGCGCAAGCGCGGCGGTCGTCGGCGGAGCCGTTCCAAGACCCGATTATCACCCCTCGGGAAGAGGAGCGAGAAAATGAAGAAGTCGAGGAAGGTCGTATCCAAAGCCCAAGCGAGTCGGTTATTTCGATCTCCACCCGGATCGACGACCGGGAGGAACACTTCTACCGGTACGACCGCCGGTTAACGCAAACTCGCAACTCCGGAGACATGATGGACAACATCATTGTATCCAAGCTTTATCGCCCTGGCTCCGTCGGTTATGTTTCCAAGTCGGGAGGCATGTCAACAACATCCTATCCCTGGTTACCAACGGCACCTATGAGGGTATTGCCATCGGTGGTGATCGTTACCTTGGTACCACATTTATCGACCATCTTCTGCGTTACGAGGATGATCCGGCATGCAAGCTGCTTGTTCTCCTTGGTGAAGCTGGTGGCATTGAAGAGTATCGCGTTATTGATGCGATCAGGGCTGGACGTATCAAGAAGCCCACTGTCGCCTGGGCCATCGGTACTTGTGCCAAGATGTTCACAACCGAGGTGCAGGTTGGGCATGCAGGCTCGATGGCGAACAGCGACGCCGAGACAGCGGAAGCTAAGAACCGTGCGATGAGAGCTGCCGGATTCATCGTTCCCGATACTTTTGAGCTGCTCCCTGACGAATCTACCGAACGATCGCTGCGTACTCCGGCATCCGCAGCACTCCCTGGACAAAGTCACCGCTGAGTTTCGCTAGCAAAGATTCACCTGCTAGGGCCCCCGACCCAGAACATCTGAGAGCGGTCTGGCCTCAGACTGCTGACAAGGAACAAGTTTCCGCGGTCAACTCCCTGGAAGGTATCGCAGACGACCTCACAGCATTACCCTTCACTGGCACCATTCAAGAAGTCAAGTCCGAAGATGGCGAAACTCCACCACCAACGAGCGCTACTGTGGCCTCGAAAATATCCCTGCATGATGTGACCCGTGCGTTCCAGCAAGTTCCTACCCCGTCCAACGTATCCTCCCAACGACCTCCACCGTTGTCACCGCCTGCTGTGAATGGTCCAATCACGCGCCCGCACCTTCAGCTACCAGGCCTCGAACCGACTCGGTCGTTCATGTTTATCGTGTCACTACGCCATCCTCAGTGACATACGCTTTGAGACCAACGATGACTTTGTCGGAATGGACGAGCGGATCCTCATCCACCCCTTGGATCAGTCCGCTTCTCGACAGGGATTTCGCCGGCAGGACTCCCCAGTTTGATCCAGTCACGCGTGCCTTACGGCTGGTCGTTCGACTGAGACAACCATTTGGCATACCCTTGCTTGCTCCGCAAGGGCGGGCGCTGTACAAACGTGTCGCAAACGGACAGGATTATCAAGGTCCAGATCGGGGCAGAGGCGCCTGGAGGAGTTGATGCAGGTCGACGCACAATAATCGTGGATCCTTGGTGGTTATGTATGGGCTCTCATATCCCCCTCTAGACCTACGTGTATTCCCACTTTCGGAACCACTTTCAAGCAATATCATTGTCGTAAATGTATGGTACGATATTTTGGGGGGTTGTTGTATTTTCCTGTGGTCGAAGAGTGATGAATGATTTGTGTCCAGCTGTTTTGTTCCACCAACATCCTCGGTAAAGACAAACCTCTCCTACTCTCGTGCAATGTTGAATTGCGCCGTTACGTTGACATTCGTGCCAGCACGACACCCTCTCGAATGCGTTTCAACCTCGACTTCAAGTTGGTGCGGGTATGATGAAGTCAAACAGATGGCCGACGCGGGGGGATGTAGTATTGGATCCCATCGGTGGTGCGTGATTGCCAGCAGTACGGTGGGGTTCGGATGGCAGCCCGCTAAAACTACGCTATGTTCGATCGATGTGGTGCCTCGAGCACGTCGGAGATGAAGCTGCACGACATCTCTCTACGGTTACCTTCCTCTGCTATCTACCATTCTCGGGCCAAGGGCCGACACTGATACCATCTCCGAGTCCGTCCTTGTAGTATCTACATTATCCATTCAACTCCCCCTTTCTCTCTAAGGCACCTTGCTTTGACACACCACCCCATCAATTCAGTTCAAAATCAATTCTATGCTACGTCGATAGTATGTCACAAAGTTTGGCTATTAGGGTGACGATAGGTAATCCAAGTCATAGCTCCACTCGTCTTCTGATTCCAACGTGCGTTCATCTCCAAGCTCGTGGCTGCTACTACGACAATGCTTGCAGGTGAAGTCCTTTGCTGCAGTACGACTGGCCAGGATGCCGTTCGAGCTTGCTGCATCATCTCCCAAGAACATCATCATTTGTCCTTTCAGCTCTCGAATTTCGCCCACAAGCTCAGAAAAAATGGCTTGCAAGCCATATCGCATGCCACTCGCGAGTATAGGACCCGGAGCCAATTTGAAGGGACTCCCTACAGGCTGTACTTCATCCGGGCCACTCGATTGGTCCCCGCGTGCAACCTTTGATGGCGGACTTTCGTCATCGGAATCCTCGTCACGGCTGTGCTTGTTGTTGCCTGGTAGGACGTGATATCTCTGAGGTTAGCACCCGATTTCCAGTAGAAACGAAATATCACCTTTTTGTGCTAGATTTACTGGCAGCCCCGGAGTGTCGATGATCGGAGTGATTGTTTGAGGCACTATGCTAGCTAAGTCATCGCGTTCAAGTTGACGTGCAGTAGTGGTTGACCTACCCTCCAACTGGCATGATGTGTGTTTCGACATAAGGTGGACAAGGACTTGCTGCAAATCTCGGTTTTAAGTACACGGTCAGTGCAATCTCTGCCAGTGGTACTTAAGTAAAAGTTATAGTTCCGAGTCCTACTTAACTCTTTTGAAAGTCGGACTGAACTGCAGCGCTGCCAGTGTCGATTATCGGCTCCGCGTGCCAGCAATGACTCCGAGTCGGACCGAATGTCCATGTACTAGCCGCTTTACATTATTTTTGTGTACCGCCCTGCGAGCATTCCAGTGTCACCGCGGCTCGGACTCGGATCTGCCAACCGCTAGGATAGCCAGCTACTAGCCTGCGGTAGTACCTTGACACAATAACCGCTGGCTTTTCCAACTTGAAATATACCAGCCTGATACCTCATGTTTCCAAGTTCCAACCAAACATGTGTATGCGGCCGGTTTTTCGACAATGCCGGTGCTTTCACCAGACATAGGAAAAGCTGTCAAAAGGGCAAGAAACGGTTAGCAAACGCACTCCAACAGGCAAAGGAGGTCTATCAGGCAAAGAAACGCCGCGTTCAAGGCTCGTCAGCGGATGATTCATCCAAACTGGCGGACTCGGAGTCTCTGACTCCGAGGAATTCAGTTTTGGTTCAGGTCCGAGTTGTTGATGGTACGGCAATTCAAGTCCACGCTTGCTGGCCCAGACGCATCATAGCTTATATTTTCATTATTAGACTTGCCAAACTCCGAGTCACTGGTTACTATGCAATCTACAGAGCCCCCAGTGACAACCGAAAGTCCGATTGAAGCGACATGTACTCCGGGGTTTGACAAGGTAGTGTATACAAGTTCCACTATTACGAATGCAGCTGATGGGTCTAACACGCATCTAGGAGGATCTTGACTCATTACCCACATCTGTCCGTAGGAGTCAACGATGCAACCGTCGGCTTCCGAAGCGTTTTCGGGACATGCTCCCGGAGTCACCTTTACCGTTGCCTCCACACAATGTATTGGCAGTGGCCACACCCGAAGGAAATGTACTCAACTCGGGCTCCTGTCAGTCAGTCTATGCTCAAGGTCCATCAGCCTCGCAGGCTACGTCTGACTCGACCCCTCAAATCATTCAAGCTCCCTCGAAGCAGCGGCATACCCCCTTGGCAACTCAAGTCAATTCGTTCGGC
>JBBPPS010000029.1:0-26610 GCA_038092175.1 Boletus coffeatus
TACCCATAAGCACCCACAAAGTTCCATCGAGGCTCGAGCACTAGTACTATTAAGACATGAAACACGGCGTGCCCTGCCGCGTTCCTACCAATTGGAGCATAAATGTAACTTTAGAAGTTATAGAACAAAGTTCTACGCTCTACCACGTGCGCTCCTAGCCCTGATATTCTGCTTCTGCCCATCTCTAATCCCGGCCCGCCAGCTCAGCCCAAGGGAGACAATACACGCGATGAGCGTTATTTGCAAACTCCCCAAGTAACATTCCTTTCCGTCGAAGCACTGATGTTCCGACGGGAGCTCGCGCGACGCCAAGCCGATCAGTGAAAAGACGCGCGGTGCCAGCGAGGAATGCGGGTCGTGCTTCGACACATGGTTATCCAGGTATAGCCCAAACATGAGCGAAAAGAGGTTGCCCCCGATGACGGGCGCGAAGGAGACGAAGCCGTAGTTCTCAGCAAAATGTGCTGAAAGTGCAGAAAACATGGAAATCTAATCAATTTGTTCACACACAGAAAGTGGACGTACCCAAACCGAACCACTCGAGCATGATCGTTGGTAAGATTCCGAACAAAAATCCGTATGCGAGCCCTAGTAAAAGGGTCGCTATCCACAATGTCTCGACGGAGGAGACAATTATTCCGGCAGCTTGGGAAATAATGAAAAAACACGAGACGATGCAAAGACAATAGGCACGTGGAAGGCGAAGACGATTGTGAGCAAAGTCAGATACTAACCCTGGAACATAAGTGGTCAGGCTTATAGAATCTAAAGTGGAGAGAGAGACAGGTTTCACCGATCAAAATACGTCCGGAGAAGTTTCCTAGGCTCAAGATGGACACCTGAGCCGCTTGCCACTTGGAGGCTTCAGCATCATCGTAGACTGGATGTGTTTTCGCATAAAGTGCTTGCGCGATCGAACCGACGTTATTTATATCTATCGAGGGAGCATGAATTCAAATAGCTGCGATAGAGTCAAACGCACTGACACATAAGACCAGTGCCGCTACCTTCAAAGAGGAAAGTAAGTCCCCGCTCTCAAATGCTCGAAACATCAAGTACTTACATATCCCCAAGATCAGAAAGATTAGGTAAAAGTCCGCAGTGGACCAAAGTCGCATTCCATGAACGTCTGGCATCCCGTCCTTATCCACAATATTGCTTTCACTTGAAGGGGTCGATTCTGCAACGGAGCGTGGAACAGGGACCTGATACGAGTTGACTTCCTGATCGCGTGACAGCAGCGGCGCTGAGGCTGAGTCCGCTTCAGCATCCCTATCCGCCTCTGCCTCTAGATCCAATGATATCTGTGGTTCCCCTATGAAGAAAACAGTATCTCCGTTCTGGATGGGATCATATTCCTCAGTCGAATCCGGGTGGGAATGGTTGGCACTCGTGGGAGGCAGCGGAATAGGCTTGACGGTGAATATGCCGATAACCATCGGAATGGCGGTTCCCAGAGCGAGAATCAGCAGCAAAGCAGATGTATCTCCAGGGAAGAACGTATGAGCAAGTAGCGAGAACCAGAAGGCAGAGAGTCCAAAACCGGACATAACCAAGCCGGTGGTAGTAGCACGCTACGGAACGTCAGCTACATGTACCCGACATATGGAGGGTAAGAAACACACAGAACTGGATGAAAAACTCTTTGCAGTCGAATTCATAGCGGCGGAAAGCCCCGCGTTACCCCCCGACCCTGTCATGAAGCTACACACCACGAGCAACACGAAATGGAGCAGCGAGACAGTCACACCATCGCCTATACCGTCGTCGTACATCATTTTGATACCCAAGTATCCGACAAGGAGAACGATACAAGCGCCAATGAGCGGGATTCTGGGGCCCTTGCGATCGACGATTCGACCCCAGATAGGACCGGTGGTATAGACACCCACTGTAGATAGATAAACCGGCGTATGGAAAGAGGATATGATGTCATACTATTTCCTGCGAGGCCAATGATGTTAAGTTGGGTGTGCGATACTCGAAGGCGAGCACCGAGCTGAGGCGCGTAGGCTGGCAAGCATATTCATGGGAAAAGGTGATTCGAGGCACGATAGACGACGCACCAGAATATATCTGGTCAGACACCAAAGTCATCAGTGATGTTTTCATGATGCTGTATCAGAACCGCCCACATAATTAGTTCCAGAGCTCAGCGCTACGAGGATGGAACCGAGGAGCGTGACGATGCGAGATATATTGTGCATTTTGCCCGGTTCCATCGATGTTCTCGTGTCCGCTGACTGCATTCGGCGGGTTAAAAGACAATAGAGCCGGATCTGAAGGATGGAGACGGGAGGTCTTGTGCCAGGAGCACTGCTGCAGTTACCGAGCCCTGAGTACTGAGTCCTTGGGAGTTTCTGTCAGTTGTCGGTGACTCGGTGTCAAAGCTCCGCAACAGATAACTATCACGTGCTGCACGTGATGTGGTAGTCTGGTGACCAGCCCGTCCAAAAGAGGAAGTGCTGAGGCGAAGCATTCCGTTTTTAGACGGGCTGGTCTTGGGCTGGTCACCAGACTACTTATGGTTCGGGGCTTCTCCCCTGATCCGAACTACTTATTTAGTGATATTGCCGATTGCAAGTCTTTATCATCGTGCAATTTGCGTGCACGTCTCTCAGATAAGGACTAGTATCGGTATTAAATCTGTAGTCGGGTGAGGACATAACCCCTTCATCCTTAAGATAGTTCAAGTACGAACAGATATCAACTACTAAACTTGCATGTACAATGTTGTCCCGTACAATACCAGCTCTGCGTGAACATTCGAGCTCGGAACAGAGTCTCAACTTATTCGCTAATCTCCGGGGCCTTGATACCGTGTAATTTGGGAAAACCTCGGAGTCTCACGGAAATGCTCAGGCGGGGGAAGCATAGCAGATAATAAATCATGAACAAGAATGAATGAAGTCGTCGTCGAAGATCAAAGCGGGGGGCTAGTACCGTCGACCTCGAGTTCCTCCGGGTCCTTGGTATGGACCGTAATCTGGCGGCGGACGCCCACCTATGTAATAGCAAGGCAGCTCAGCCTGGGTACATGTCAAATGAAGTAAAAGATCACGAACGGGGTGGGGCTGGCGGCGGCGGCGGCGGAGGGCTCGGCCGCCGTGTAGCGCTCGGGATGACAGCATTTCGGAACAGCATCATTAGATCGTCCGTCCTGAATATAGGTCCTGCAAAAATGAAAAGACAAAACAGAAATACCCGGCATGAGTCAGTTTTCCTTTTGCAATAGCCGAATGACTCGAGCAGGGTGACTGACCATCGAAAGATGCTGGATTTGGTAATTGTCCGACGAACCACGACAGCACAGCAGGTAACGTAGTGGATTTGTCATCTTCTCTGTCTCTCTTCATCGGATGGGATTCCCTGTCTCGATCTTTTTCCCACTGCGCTGGACTACCATAACGTCTCCTAGGCCCATCAGCGAACCTGTCACGATCTCTATCGCGAGGAGGGGACATAGGCCTTGCCCGTTTGGCGGGCGGGGCAAATTCAGGCTTGACTGACTCTTCCCGCCGCTTTAGCTCAGGCGAGGGCTGCCTCTTCGTTGGTAGCTGGGTTGTAGTCATGTGTGCAGTAGACGTAATTGACAGCAGGGAATCGGTCCGCTTCTCAAGAGACGAAATGGAGGACGATGGTCCGACCGGTTGGCGAGCCGCCACAGCGAATCCGAGGTCCCTCGCAGCAATGGCATCCGTACCAAGATATGTGTGTCGCTGTGCAAAGCGTTTGATCGGGGGATCTATGACACGGCTCGTCAACCCAACAATTGGTAAAGACGCGGAATGGAACACATACCCGTTGGATACACTTCAGCTATACGTTTCTCAAGCTTCTGTGCAGCCTCGAGATCGCCAAATTGATATTCATAACGTGCCCACCTTTCCCAAAGTGGTCGAGCTCGCTCAGCGGAAAACGTCGGGATAACTCGTTCAAACAGTGCTCGAGCATCTGGAGGAAAGTTCAGCCACGCTGATCGTGAACCATAGAAGCACAGCCACGTACTGTTATCGTCGTTGACGGATATCAGGAAACCGAGATATCTCAACACAAACTCAACCTCGTCGCCAAAACTTTCCAGACCTTTCTCGAAGATGCGAGATGCAACTCCCATTCCGCCATCTTTGTTGCAATGGTACTCCATTAGCGCTAGCAGTACTTATCAACCTTCAATGTTCATTACATTTTCGCACGAACGTACCTGCGGCTTCATAGACCTCCCAAGATGTCCAGCGATCCTTGCGTGCCTTGGCAAATACTGCCCGGAATGTCTTGAGGTCATGCGCACGACGAGCATATCGAATGTACATGATCCAAACAAGTCCATACTCTGTCCGACGCTCTTGCAGCTCTTTTGATTTCGGTGGTTTCTCATCGGAAGCCTGGGTGACGAAAGACGAATTGTTCGATATCGTTCCTGCCTCCGTGAGCCCTCCCATCGAGGTGACGGAAATGTTCGGAGCTCCCACAGGCGCAGTACGACCAGACGCATCAGACGAGAACGACGAATTGGTCGAATTCACTCGACTCTCAAGCTCTTCAAGCTCGACACGTAGACTGCCATGAAGCTTGTCAAATGCCGCAGTCACTTCACCGTACTCCTTGCGGCCTCCTTGCGCCTCGGCATATGCAAAATGCAGGAGGAAACTCGTAGGGTTGGCTTCCATGCCAGCTTTGAGGATGTTCAACGCCTCCTCCTGCTTACCAATACTAGCGGTCCATATGAATGCCATATACCTGTAATCGATCGATTGCTTAAGCGATACGCGAAGGAGATCCAGAACAAGACGTTACCATATCTCGCTGTAGTATCGCATACGGATGACTGCTTTGCGATAGACGCCTTGGATGCGGGAAATCAGCGTTGCTTTATCTTTCTCCTCGAATTCAAGTGGATTGCTCTCCTCCCATTTTAAATAGGTCTTCCAAGAACCTACAAGAGCTCTTTCCGCCGCATTGAATGTTGGGCCTGGGGGTAAATATATGGGTGGTCGTGACGTCGAGGATGCTGGAGGTGGTGGAAACAACGGTCCAAGGTGCCTCTGCAGTTGACGAAGCACAGTGCGAGCTTGCATATACGATGGAGATAAATCAGTCATAATTTTTTTGGCCTGGCCAGTCATCAGTGAAATTCGAATAGCCTACGAATAGATCGCACCGTGATTTTATTCAACGAGTTTTCGAAGGTCTCAAGCTCAGACCAGAGTTTTTCAACATTTTCAAGCGGAATTTGCACAGCTCGGTGATAAACCTTGCGGAGAGCATCCATCTTTTGTTGCTCCTCCCAAGTGGTCGTCGTCTAGCATACAGTCTAAGCCTAGCACATTCCTTGACATTTGTTCACCAACCACGCGAGAATGCACTAATAAGAGAAGGCTATGAACAAATAAAGATGTGTCAGATTCGCGCGATCTTCTCTTACCTTTGCACCGTGATTATATCCACCATGCTGGCAAGTAGTACGACGCAGGATCCCCGTTGAGTTCGGTATCATCAAAAGCAGATCTCCAAGTCACCACGGCCAAGCTTACCGACGATCTTGCCTACTCCGTACGTCGACACGTCACAGTTCCAGCTCCCGTCTCGTCCTCCTTTCCTTCCTCGGCATCCTTCCTCCTCCGTGCCATCCTCCATCGATGACAAACCTCTTCCTCCTCTTCCCATCGACCACACTCCAAAAAGCCGAACCCTGTCCTCAGGAGATCAAACAGGAGGTAGGTTGAAGGGAAATTGTGTATTGTCTGGGGTGGAAGGAACGTAACCGAAATTACAGACGACGTCGCCAGTCGAGAGGTACTTCCAGAGTCCTCCAGCGTAGGGAGTTTTTCGGAAAGAGTGGGGGGTCGGAGATGAGCTGCCGCTTACCGAGGAGGCAGAGGACATCTCGGCAGAGGATGTGCATTTGTGTGTCCTGACCGGGAGAAGTCCTCTTCGGAACGTGATGAGGGCCGAGAGAGTCGGCAAAGGGAGGGTTAGGTGGTGGTGGTCGGACAACGGCTGAGCGCCTCCAGGCAGCCTCGTAGTACCTAATTGAGCGCGGTTCCGTGGGAGGCCGAGAAGAGCCAAAAGTGATTTCTCCTCTTGCGTGGTTTGATCTGTGGTTGCGCTCTGGTATCCGCCCGGAATAAGGAGCTGTTTGAACTTGTGCGGGAACGTGGGGCACTAGACGAACGCTGGGTCCCCGAAATATGAGTGCTGGCATCAGAAGCCTCGGATAGATACGAGTGAGCTGGGAAAGTGAGCTCGCGGAGGACACGAGGCGGAGAGCAGGTGATGGAAGGTGATGGAAGACGAGAGGGCTGGCGAGAGAGGTCGGAGTCGAGGGGTATAGGGAGGGGGGAGATATGGACGAGGGACTGCAATAAAAGGACGAAACGGGAGTCATATCGATCACAGATAGCAATGCTTAAACAGCATCGCACTACCTTCCACCTGGGCCTGCAATAAGATACAGGGGTGTCACTTCCAGGCAGTAGTGGCCTGGAACGCAGACAAGAGGGCAGCACGTAGCCGGAGGACGTTGTAAGCCGTTCACCACGCAACACGAGATCGCAATCGGCGAGAATGGAGGGATCGGATTGCTACGAGATCATCAGTGGTGAAAAGACAATCTAATTCTAGGGTGATACCTCATTGAGTCGGTCGGTGGAGGCTTCTTCTATCATGGGCTACACCAAGCTGCAATAATCCACAACCAGTTCGTGTCCACCAGGGGCATCTTGTTCCTCGGGAACAACCTTGAGCATTCTGGTCAGCTCTACCGACACTTCAAGTTGCAGCGTGAGCGCGTCATTAGTTTGATTCTGGGGATCATCAGTCGTCTCTTCGGTAGCACAGACATGTACGCACGATTTGACCAGTCAGTACGGCTTGTAGATAGCCTGTGCTGTCGACAAACATGATCTCCAGCTGATCGCGAAGATCGTGTACCCGTCCAAACACGTACACCTCTGACCCTGCAAATGCTCGAGGTTCACAATCTTGGGCTAAACACGACGACGCACTCGATCATCAGAAACCACCCTGGCGACGACGATGGAAACCAAGACCAAAACGGAACCCACCTTGATAGACCTCCACTTTACGGCTCTCCTCCAGCCACCTTTCGCGTTGTTCTTGTCTCTCTCGTGCCTCCGTCTGTCAAGGAAGGAGAATTACACAGTTGGCCGGAGGTGGTGCGTGATGCTGATCGGCGGAACTTTAGGAGTTTCCTGAGCTGAGCCTTGCATGTGGACTAGAGGTGTGCTTGTGGCCGTAAGGACGAAGCTGCACTCTGGAAGTAGGTTGCGACACGAGAACAAGGGCTGCCGTGGGTTGGATTGCACTGGGAGGGATGAATAAGGTAAACAATCGTGCCATCGGAGTCATTGACACTGAGTTGGAAGCGAAGGCGGACGACGTTGAAAGAGTTATGTAATCAAAGTTGCAAACAAAGAGCAACGTTTCTGAAAACCGATTTAACGTGAAAATGTACAATACTCCTTGAGCTTTGCATCAAAACCATCCCTAGAACTCATAACCGTCAAAAGTATCCACATCTACGCCATCGCATCCATCCAAATCCGCATAGTCTCCCAAATTGGACTCCGAGTCGTCAGACTCCCGCCCAGATTCCTCGTCTGGCTCTAAGTCAGATCGTTCAGATTCAAACTCCAGAGACTCAGTCGAGTGCTCCGAGTCATCGACGTGGCTCGCATCATCTTCCGTATTGGTTGGATGAGGTTGATGAGCCGATGGTGTCATTGAAACTGGTCGTGCATGTGAGTACGTGTGTCCGATGCCGAGTCCGTAATGGTAGCGCATGACCATATCGCGGTCGGCAAAACTACCAACGTCAATATTATGTCCAATGGATGATCCGCGTGAATCTGAATTGAGCTTACCGATTGATAAAATAGTATTTCCAATCATTCGAACCACCTGCACAACGAGACGATGCAACCCCGTCGGGATGCACTCGGCCATCTGCGAACGACGGGACGATATGGCAGGCCCTAAGAACGTCCGTGGGGTCAACAAACCCAAATGCGTTCTTGTCGGCCATTGAAAGGAACCTGACCCGGTCTAGGGTATGTTGCTCCCATCCGGTGGCCACACTACGGTCCTCTAAGATTTCATACCATCTTACCCATAGAAACTCGATCCGACGCGATCGAAAGTCCTTAGCTCCCGGGCCGGTGTATACAACGTTGGCATGGAAGATTCCCAGTACCTGCGCATAACAAAACGGGTGATCATTGTCATCAGGATTAGACAACAGCATAATGTTCCGATTATCAGTGCCGGGGTTGACGGTATCAAATTCCCGTTGAAGGTCGTAAGTGGTGAAGTTGATGCGAAGTAAGCGGTGGCGGTAAATTCTGTTCCCATTGAACAGGACATGGTTCAGCTGCGAAAGATGGAAGAAAGCGTCATCCTCTTCATTTGAAAGAATTGCATGCCCTGGGATATCTTCCGGGTCCGAGTCCTGGTGGATGGCCGCGATACGGGGGAAAATATGAGCCTTCAGTTTGAAGACGAAGTTCTCAACAAGTAGCCATGAGTTTCGTGATCCAGCGCGAAAGACCGGGAGAACTTACTCTGGCGGCAGGATCATCGAGATTAGCTTGCACAAACTTCGTCAGTTCCTCCGGAAAATTTTTACCTTGCTGTGCTCGTCGTCGTCGTCGTGCTTCGGCTTCGCGAGGCAGCTCTCTTGTTTCGAAACTGGGACAGGTATTCGAGACAAAACTGCGAATGCAGTCGCCGATCTCCTTTGTCACCATCTCTAAAATACGTAATGTTTCATCAGTGTGGAGGCGGAGCTTCGCCAGACCGTGCCAATGAGAAAGGACAAAGAGTAGGTGCAGCACTTGCGCATTGTGAGGATTTGGTAGTAGCCCCGAAAAAACCGGGATAGAACACTGTCCAACGAGTCCTGTCAGTAAGACAGATGTTGTAACAGAAAGCAAATGGTACTCACTTGAAGCAAGTCTTCAAAGTCCCGTGCAGCTAACCTCTTCATCTCCGAAACGTTCCTGCGAAAACGTCGAATGGTGCCACGACCAAATGTGGGTACTTGACGAAAACTTCTCGGGATTAGTCAAAAAAGGGCTCAAAACGAAACTGAATCCCCTAACCGATGGTCGAGTTCAGCCAGAGAGGCTCCTTTGAGGCTAGTTACCATGCGAAGCAGGTGAGTGAAAATGGATTTCCAAACGCCAAGTTCGAATTCGTGCAGCATGTCAATAACCAAAATGAGAAAAAAGTCAAATCCTGTTTGGCCCAGTCTCTCCGAAAACGCATTCTAAAAACCACAAAGTGAGCTGTTAATCTTGTTCCGCAGCTAGAGAATACTTACTATGGTCGGCACTAAAGACTCGGGCTTGAGAAGAGCCTCTACTTGAGGAGTGTCGACAACGTATTGTCCTTCATAAATCAAACGGCGTGCTGATGCAATCTTTGCACGCCGATCCTCAGTATCATGCCGAGATAATACATCACGTTGTTGCATATCATGCACAGTAGCAACGTTCTGTAACTTATCCTTCGGAGTAAGGCACCTGGGGCACGGACAACCACCCATATTCCGGATGTTGGAAATGAGCACCCTAGAAGGGGAGCGTAAGTTGTGGGTCCGAGTTAGACGAAACAGCGTAACACACTTCTCGGGATAGTCGGCCGAGTATGTAAATATCCGAGGAAATAAACGCCTCTTGATACCGTCCCCGCACATGAGCACAATACCGTGTTCATATGCTTCGACGAAGTCGTCATCGAGTATATCTTTCCACTGTGCGTGAAAAAGATCTCGATGACAATGGGTAAACAGATGGTCACCTGGTGACCTGTCACTCCCAAAGTGCTCCATTACGAAGTCCGTGAACTCGGCAGGCAGCTAATACGATGCGTTATTAGACCTGAATTATCACGTACAATGAAAACTTACCGTCTGAAAATATGCGACGTGTGAGCAAAATTTTGCAGTTGGAGCGCAACGTTGATACTTTGTCTCATTTCCGAAATAGACATATAAAGGCCATAATTTGGCGTCACCGAATGAGGTTAGATGGGTGGCGTCAGACCAGAACATAAGTGCAACTATGCGTCGGGGCAAGGTACAACCGCCAACATTATCTGGAGGCATATCTTGTAATTCGCGGTGTGCTCTAACAAAAGCTTCGGAATGAAAAAGCTCTCCGTAAACACCGATGTCATCAGCGGCAGATGACCGTTTCCATCGCAGACGATAGGGTTCAAACCGAAACGACCGGCAGCGCACAGGGTCTGAAAGTTTGTCGCGTATGATCGAGAGAAGGGATCTTCGGTAAAAATCAGAGATCGTGTAGTCTTTCGGACCGGGATGTAAGGAGCGCCGAGGGAACGGGACAGAAATTGTAATAGTTCTTCGCATCCAGCCATCGTCCTCGGGTAACCAGTTTCGTTGCAAGTCCGAGTCAACACTATGGTTCAAGAGTGCGTCATGAGAGGTACTAGCATGAACATCCAGATGGCCCAGTTCACGGTCGATTCCGATCCAGTTGGTATGCCGCAAGTCCTCAGAATGGAAGTCCACACTTCCGATGATTTTGATGAGACCTTCAAAGCCTCTCTTGGACTTCTGGACGCCATAATTCCAATACCAATCGCCAATGAGCCATGAGTTTTCATTGGGATACGGATGGAAGGGGTTTCCAGGATTAGATGGCTGACAAGTCCGGGATTCGACACCTGAGTCAGGAACTGAAATGGGATCATCCCCGCTCCGATCCTCGGGATCATTGATGGGTGCAGAGCCCTCGTCGTATATACGAAACAAACCAAATGAATTGATTTGCGTAGCCAGGACGGCGCGGTGTTCCTGCGGTACTAGAATATGGCCATTTGGCGGTGTCGAATATGATCCTGTTGAAAGGGTTGACTGAACTGGGGTAGCAACGGAGAGACGAGACTCAGGGCCTGCAGAAGCTTCGGGCCGGGTCACCGCGTCTATTGGAGGAAACGGTAAAGGACGTTCCGGGAGAATATCCCGAAAGCGTTGTGGGAGTTGACGGTTGAGTCGCCGACCTCGACGAAGAGAAAGCGGTAGCATATCATTTTCAGCCTAAACCAAGATATTAGATAACTGTATTTCGAGGAGAAATGGGAGATACGTACTTCTACTTCACCGTCAAGCTCTAAATTGCAGGCATCTCTTTTACTAGTTGAGGCCTGGTTGGACTGCGATTCAGAAGCTGTACTGATGTTCGAAGCCACTGATCGACGACGTACGCCTGTCGTTTGAGCGAGCCTAAGGCTTAAAAATTATGATTTCCGTACGTACCGTCAACCTGAACAACCCGGTTTGAACGCAAAGACTCCGAGGACAATTCCTCTGAGAAGTTCCCTTCAACACGACGCTTCTTGTTGAGATGAACTTCTTTCGCCTGTCTGAGGGCAGTTGCAAGACGCTTCTTTCCCTTCTGACAATTTTTATTATGTCTTGTGAAGGCCCCGGTATTGTCAAAAGAACGACCGCATACGCATTCTTGATTTGAACTTGAAAACATAGTATGTAGTACCCACGTAAGTGTGTCACGGTGACCGTGACATGGACAAGCCTAGTTACTCGGGAAGTGCCGACTAGCGTCGGCGCCAAGCAAGGTGAAGGAATGACATTATTCAAGAGACGTGACCGAGTCTCTACCAAAGTCACTGAAGCATCGATATACCTCGCAACCGCTCGTCCTCGAACAACCGGTTGATGCGTGTATTTCATCGCCTCGAGAAAATGAAGTCCTGTTGGGTACATCTTGTTCTTGTATATCCGGTGATTCGAATGATTCACGAACCCCGAATAATCAGCTGTGTGATCAAACTTGATCGGCGGGCCCGACACGAGGACGGGCATCTCCACCGTCGAAGTGCTCGAACACAGAGGCGGGATAACGATGGCCGTCATCGTCTGTGCCCGACCGTGCCCGCGGCGGCTCCCGTTGCTTCGACCAAGATGTGAGGACATCTTGTCCAGAGGTACTCCTCGACCGGAACAACCGTCTTAGCGGACCTTTTCCGTTGTCCTCTCTTAAGCTCGAGCCAAACAGTGTGCCGAGACGGGAAGAAGGCCATGGAATGATGTCATCGGGGGGACCCTTTGACCGCTGCCCTAGGTCGAGGAGGGTGGATACATCCGTGGGGAGGTTCTCGAGGACCTGTCGGTAGGGCAACGTATCCCATATGTCCGCAGGTAGCTGCGGAAGTGGGTTGTTGGATACTTGTGTGATTGAGGCTGGAGTGGCTTTCCGCAGCGTCAGCGTTGGCGTTGGCGTTGGCATAGATGCTGGGGGAGCAAAGGGTATTCGGCCTGCAGGACCAACGGTCGGCAGGCGAACTTCAGGCTCATCGGCGTCGGCCCAAATACGAGCGACTCTTCTTTCTTTCGATACTCAGATCAGGTCGCAGGTTTGGTCGTGTATTCTCTGCCTGGTAGACGCCCGGAGACGTCGCCCCAAGTCACACGTCCGACGTCGACAGTCTCTATCACAAATGGATTTGATTTTTTTTAAATCGAAATCGGCGGTATGCGGTAAAATTCAGTGAAGTGGGGGCGCGACGAGACGGAGTTCAGAGCCCACCACGGGGTGTGGTGGGATGATTGGAAGGGTGGGAATGGGGCTGGACAAGATCGGGATTACTGGACCTTGGTCGTGGACAGGCCTAACCTTCCATAGCGGTGAGAGAAAATGCGTCCATGACGGTCGCGCCCGACCGCAACCGCTCCCACTCGCAGAAGAAGAACTCGGTAATATGTAGTCCCCACCAGCGGCGGTAAGCTCCACATCTTCTAATTGATACACGTCTTCGTATCCTTTTTCCACGTTGGCGACGCAGGGGTGGAGGGATCAAGTTCCTTGCTGGCGAACTTGAGCACACACTGGAACGATGCCGTGGCATACTCCTCTGGCGAATCCCGCGTAAACGAGACGTAGACAATGCTCGATGAAGTTGATGCCGCGAGCGTTGGAACAGGGAGTATAAAGTCTTCTGTCAGTCCCGACTCTGTCTGAGGTTGCATGATCACAAAGACTTGCTCCAGCACGATGTTGGGAAGCGTATTCGACATTGAACTGCCTCCCAATCAGCGCTGCTATCAAAGTCACTAACATCTATCTCGCACCTGAAATATGACGTGTTCCCGGAATATATGCTAGACGCACGTAACCTGGTATTCTGTTTCCGTCTCCGTTAACTGCGCTGGCTGTATGCTGCTGTTCAGAACTGGGCCATATTCTGCTAATTCAGTGACTTCGGTTAGTTGTTGTGCATACGTCCACTGAGTCTCCGCTGCAGTTGGTGGAGGCGGCGGCGCGTTGGTTTTGGTAGGAACAGCGATTGTATCCAATGTACTTGGTACTTGAAAGCTCTGGTGAGATCATCTCCCATCATGTGCATGGATTCACTTACGGGTCGATTCTGCCGGCAACTGGGCACGGCTAATCTTGGGTATTGAAGATGTGTCAGCGCTCGAAGTTGATGATGGAGCCACCGGGAATATGATGGACCCGCGCTGCGCGATGGAGGATGGTGGACCGCAGCAGGTCGGTGTCAAGGGCATCACTGTGGTCGTTTGCATGCGACTCGAGCAGGAGGGGGGTGCGTGTACCGTTACAGGTGTGAGACGAACACAGGGGAACGGGTGGCGAACGTAGCGAAAGGGAACTCTGGGACGGCGAGATCGAGAGGCTGCCTGGTTTGGAGGAACTGCCATGAGTCGCAGCGATGGACGGAGAAGGTGGCTCAGGTGAACGAGTGAAATAGACGACCTTGGCGAGGGAACCACCAATCTAGAAACAACGCGATGAAGTGTCAGAAGTGAGTGGTGCGACCAGGAGGCGCAAACGTACGTCGACAGCGATGTAGGAGGCGGGCTCGATGTAGTTTGAGAGGTATATCCCTCTGTTGTCTTGTGTCTTGGAGAACAGACGCCGCCGCCTGTCAGTTCCTAGGATTCCTCTGCTAGAATTACGGCGCCTCTGGTGTTGACACGGATGACCTTTGGGTGGGAAACGGCGGAGCTGGCATGGTCGAGAGGATGCAGCTGTCGACCGGCGCTTTGTGTCCCCGCTATGGGTCGCGGTCCGCGGAGGACGATAACTTGAACTTTGGTTGAGAATGAATTGTCACCGGCGACTCACCGCCATATGTGGTTCTTGTAAGGCTGCTTGGCTCGGACGCGACGTCGCAATATCTATCTCTTTCTCCCGCTGATGAATTATATAGCTTCGGGGGATGTGCCCCGGGAACGTTACACACGAGATCACCTCGTCGCCTTATAATAAGATGTGTCTCACTTGTGTGAGGATGCGCCCGGGGACGCCCCACAGCTTCGGTGGCGGGATTATTCTCACTCAGAACGAACCGGGGAATTGGTGAGAAGACAAATCATAAGTGTATTGTGCCTCAACCACCAATCGCAGACGTCACCAGTGCACATGCGCACTCCTGCTCAGCACGAACACCCACCTCCAGAGTAACCCCTTGTCCTTTCAAGAACGTCATCCGACACCTCGCAAGTACCTTTCCGTCCCCGCCTGTGACCAGCCCAGATAGTTGGAGCGTGTGCACCGATGGGGAGCCCGGCGTCTCTGTGCCTCCCAGCGGTTCCATGTTAAGGATCTCAATGATCGAGTCGCATGCAGCTGTGACGTTCGTGAAAGTTGCAGTAACCATGCGAATACTACACGTATGCCGTGATTGGGATCGTCAATAGCCGTTTACAGCGTATCGAAAGACATGGTCCGACCCACCTTTGATGCTTTCCACAGCAGTGAGAGAAAATATCTCCGTGGCAGATGCGCCCGAGCGCAGCCGCTCCCACTCTAAGGAGAACGATGAATTATTCGGTATCATTTAGTCCCCGCCGGCAGTAAGCTCCACATCTTCTGATTGGTACTCGTCTTTGTATCCTTCTTCCTCAGGTTCACCGGTGGAGAGATCAAGTTCCTTGCTGGCGAACTTGAGCACACACTGGAACGATGCTGTGACATATTCCTCTGGCGAATCCCGCGTAAACGAGACGTAGACAATGCTCGGTGAAGTTGATGCCGCGAGCGTTGGAACAGGGAGTATAAAGTCTTCTGTCAGTCCCGACTCTGTCTGAGGTTGCGTGATCACTAAAACTTGCTCCAGCACGGTGTCGGGAAGCGCATTCGAGACATTGAACTGCCTCCCAATTAGCACTGCTATCAAAGTCATTGACATTTATCTCGCACCTGAAATACGACATGCGCCTGGAATATGTACTTGATGCTCGTAACCGATATCCTGTCACCGTCTCCGTTAACTGCATCGGTTTCACACCGCTGTCGTTGTGCATAACTGAGTCTCCACTGCGGTTGGAGGTGGCGGCGAGGCGTTGGTCTGGTAAGAACATCGATTGTGTCCAATGTACTCAAACCTTGAAGCCTCTGTCAAGATCATCTCCTATCATGTGTAGGGATTTGCTTACGGCTAGATTCTGCTGCTAACCAAGTGGCGGCAATGGGGGCATCGTTGACATATGGAACCAGCTTTTGGCTGCAGTGCGGCCAGAGAGAACACCGACACTGTCAGAAGCGAGCGTTATCCAATGGTGGTAGGCTTGATAAATCGGGCAGAGGCATACCTTCTTTCACGTACGCATGAGCGCACAAGAGGTATGTTTGCTAGATTTTTGATTTGATGTCTTCTTATACTTCTCTTCTGTTAGCAAATCGACGAACCAAAGGCGATGAAAGACCTCAACGCACGGATACAGCAATTGACGAAACTGATTTTGACGAGTCAAACCGTGGACGACAGTAAAGGGGATTATTCCCGTCCAGCAAGTCCGTCTAAGGTTGATTTCGACATGTCGCCTTACCAGGTTAGTGCACGAGTACAGAACCGATGAGAGACTCGACGAGATGTCCGGAAACCTTCGTAGACAGTTCCTCGACCGACCTCTTTGTGTGTCTTGCCATCTCCAACTACGGGCTCATCATTGGTTTCCTCCAGAGTATTCTTCGGCGTACCAACAGACACCTCAGGTGCGAAAAGGTGCAAGGGTTGGTACCACCTAGGCGCGAAACGAGAATGGTCTTGGGACCTGGTTAAGTATCCCTCGTGCCATAGTAAATAGGTAGCCGTCCAGGTTCACGGCGACGATAATGTAACTTTCAGCACAGCGTCCCCGAGTGACTCGAGGCGTTCGTAACTTATTTAGATCCTCAGCGACGGCGGGCGTGGTTTCTGTTGCGAGAAACAGAGAAGGTGATTCTAAATGATTTGTTTGACGACGAGACGACGAAATATGATGAATTGCGCATTCCGTCGGAGACAAAGGCTGAAAGCGAGCATAATTACTTGGCGAGGAGTATGAATTGCTTCGGATCTGCATTGGAAGGGTAGTAAGAGACTGGATTTTTGATGAAAGTTTCGACGACGGAGAGGGGAATGTGACTTTGACGTCCTTGATCGCATCCGACGATTGTACTATGTTTTGAGCTCTTATTCCTGTGATACCGACTGACGAAACGATGGAGGCTTCTGGCAAATGACCGTTGGAGAGCAAGCGCAAAAGCTTGGGCTGACTAATGCCTCAGGCTACTAATCATACTCTACCTACACTGCTATACACCGTCTCCTCACCTTCGTTCCCTAATCACGGCAGAGCAGTCATGTATGCCAAGTCGAGCCGCAAGCCACTCCATGCGCGCGGCATAGATACACAAAAACAACCTCCGAGTACAAGTACTCTTGTGTCTCCTGTGGTCAAACGGACTAATTCCCCCGGCCCAGCTGGACCCCTGCGCGGATGGTACAGGAATGGACCATAAAGACTCTGGAAAATGACAGAACAGGGACGGTGGGAACGTAAGCCCGTGATCAGAAGGCCTGACCGCCAATGGCGGGACACAGGCCAAGAAAGATACATATAACGAAATATGTAAATCCAAAATCCAAAATCCAAAGCCAGCAATGCACAACTACTGGACGTCCACCGAACTAATACTCACCATCAACTCACTCAACGACGTCTCCTCCCGAATCTGAACCTGAATGAAACTGTCCGTTGCCAAGCGTTTCGACTGTCCGCGCTTCTGCGAGTCTAGCAGAAGCACGCCAAAAGGTCGCTGAAGCCGAACCAGGATTCGCAGCGCGCGCCCATCCAGATCAAACAGAGGGTCGTCGCCAGAGAAGTCCTCGTCGAGCAGGGGACTGATCCACGGATGAACGAGAACGAGACGCTACATCCCGAGCGAGTTGTCTTTGGTCTCGATGCGTACCTCGCCGAGAATCGACGCCGTGGCACGATAAATGTGAAGGCTCGAGTCGGATTCAGGTGCCGTGAGATGGGCAAAATCAGTGAGGCGGAAGACCAGTCCATGGAGTCAAAGTCGACCAGGCACGAAGGACAGTGATTGGAGGTGAAGAAGTCGTTCATATAGTGCAACGATGGGAGAGGCATCGGGAAATGATGACTGCAAGTCTGTGACCATCTGATTCATTTCGGCGGCCTCTATGGTTTGGGGAACATGCGGTGGCAGAATTTAGTCGTATACAGTGAGATCGGAGGGGAGGTAGCTTTTGGTAGTACTGCATGAGTCTCCAGTTCAAGAGAGAAGCGTGACATCATCCGACTGCGTCAGGATGTGCTCGAGGAGGCGACGGACTGCTCGCTTGCCCTCGCCATATATGACTGGGAGTGTGACGTTAAAGATGCCAAACAACGAATACGCGATATCTTCTCCCGCAAGCGGTCCAGCCCGGGTTCAATCGTGGCAAGCCTCTCCGTGGCAAACTTGGTTGCCTGCTCCGTCTCCGAGAGAATGATGGGGGATTCCTTGTGATTAAGGATGTCCAGACCGAGGTATGGCTTCCAATGCTCTGTATAAAATTGAATGACCCTTGAAGCTGGTATGTCCATCCATGAGTATTCCAGGTGCTTTTCCACAGATCACCTTCTTGCTGCAACTCCGAGAGCACGCCAAGGAGATGGACGATTGTGAGTGCCGCACGACAGTACCACCGAAACATGGTGACGACAGATTCTTGTTGAACTCCCTTGTCTGTCTGATTGGCGCAGCACGTATCACTCCAAGCCCATCGGAAACGACGGGATTGGACCACATTGCAGAAATTGACAAGCTTTTCGATTATGGTAGTCCATAGATCGAGATGTCCTCGACCATCTGGAACGTCGGCTCTGGAGGCTGCCACCTGTGCGAGAACATCACATATTGATAAGATTTCTCGACCTCTTGCTTGATGCGCACATAGTCGAGACGATCATCGGTAGTCATTGCAGACCGAACTTTATCGAAGATCGGTTGTTCTTCAAATGCAGCGGCTTGCTGTGTTTTACCACAGAGACGACCAGTGACGGTGTCGATGAGCACGCGGGGAATGTCGCGGATGGTGTCATCGACGACCTTTCAGATGAGTGGAGTCGTATCGAGATATCGACTTCGAAGCTCTGATATCAAAACGACATAAATTTGTATTTCATGCGGGTTAGACCCAACAGACTCACCGCAAACTGGTGGGTCTACTGAATTCTTCATTATCGACAACATCATCTCGAAGGCACCAAATGCCTCCCTGTAGCGGCCCCATGCTATACAACACGGAGTATTTCTTTCCTATAACCTTTGTAGTTTGATGAGTCGTGCTCGATGACCTGACAGACCATCACTACAATTAACATGTACGAGCCAATTCATACCTTGGTAACGCTGACCAGTTCCTCCTCCAATAAACTCGCTCGCGCCTCGGTGCAGCATTTAACAATGATGTCGTCGATGTTCATCGGGTTGAGCGAGAGTGCGCTTGATTAGTGTCCGATGGCCACACCATGATTGTTAGCCATGTCAGCTCGGTTCTCAAGTCTCCTGCCACAACGTAGTTGGAAATCTGGAGAGATTCTCAGATTACTCTCTGTGCCACCAGTGAAATTACTCACCGAGTTTCCATTGCGGCCGATCATCCAGGATATGAGTCACCTCCCACAGATCGTTCTTCGTCTTTTGGAAGCATTTGATCGCATCTGTAACACGGTCGTCTTCTTCAAGAATATGACAGACTGCTCGATAAAGATGAAACTATGGAGACATGAACTGAATGGTTCGAGTACTGTCAGGCACTTCTAAATGACCATGCAAACCACACCATACCTTGTCTGCCCCTCCCAATACCTCATCGACTGAATGAGAACGCAGCCCCATCCTCGCCCATCCCACTAGTACGGTATCAGGAGGCAAGAAGGTGAGCGACCATATAGCAGAGTAGGCTGATAACGCAGGCTCGAAGTGATTCTCCGCGATTGATTCGTCGTCCGATGGCCCGAAGCCGTGATAGGCATTGGATCCTGAAACCTGACAGCAGTGAGTAAATATACATACTAACCAAATAATGCAGAGACTCTCACCTTCGAACCAGTTCATAATCAACTGATTGTGCTGCACATCCTCGCTCATGGTGTTGACGATCTTGAGAAGATATTGTGCAGCATCATATACGCGACCGCGGGCATACATAGCTTCACATCCATGCTTCTTCTCGTGCACGCGCAGGGTGCATTGCGACGCAGCAGCTGGTTATTGAACCCTTGGACGGTTTGCTCGAGATCGGTTATTTTTCGTCCTATACATACAGAAAACGGGGTCAAAGAATTGTCGATCGGATAGATGATATACGTACCTGAGTCTGCTAGGGCCGTGATGGTTTCATTTAATTGAATGCCTGCACGTTGGGAGGGAAATGTCAACGAGGTGTGAGTGAAGAGAGACACACGCACTTGTGCTTTTATGCTGTGCGCGAAGGGACTGGTTGTCCTTGTCTGACGAAGCAAGCTGGTCACGTAGTCGTTGATTAATTTCCTTGATGCTCGCGATGCTCGTTGCTGACGGTAATGAATAACAGCTCGGCGAAGTCAGCCCACTTGTATATCCACCGTCGCGCAAGACGCCGGATAAAAAGGCGAGCATTGACGCGTGCTTTAAGGGAAATTCGATACAAAGGATCGGATGGCGTCGATAACGATGACTTCAAAGTGACTCACTCCGAATTACAGCCTCACAGCAGGCTGCCAGTGTGTATTTTTGTTTAAAGTATATGTATATGTTGTTGTCATCGTTGTTGGCAAGGGCGGGGACGACGTGTCGTCGGTGTCCGTATCTGCATCATGCGAGGGAGGGAGGAGGGTGGAGGGAGATGATGGTGTGGACGAGGATAAAGACAAGGGGTGCTCACCCTCATCGTCGTCACGCCGTAACTGCGTCGTCAGCTGGCGTTGCATCACCGTCGGGCCCCGGGTCGTCAATGCATCGTCGCGCTGAGGCGGCTGAGTTACTATGCGAGGGAGGGAGGAGGGTGTGGATGGACCAGTGGACCAGTGGACCAGTGCATCGTCGGCGCGCACGAGGGAGGTCCTGGGAGGAAAATGAATGAATGTTGCTGCACGAGGATGAAGACAAATATATTATGGGCACACTCACCGTCGTCGTCGTGTCGTCTCCTCCTCATCGCCTCCCCCTCGTCGTCGTCACGCCGTTGCTGCGTCATCAGCTGGCGTTGCATCACCGTCGGGCCCCGGGTCGTCAATGCGTCGTCGCGCTGAGGCGGCAGAGTTGCTATGCGAGGGAGGGAGGAGGGCTGGATGGACCAGTGGACCAGTGCATCGTCGGCGCGCACGAGGGAGTCCCTGGGAGGAGAAAGAGTGAATGTTGCTGTACGAGGGAGGGAGGAGGGAGTGGATGCTGTGGACGAGGATGAAGACAAAGATAAGGCACACTCACCGTCGTCGTATCATCTCCTCGTCGTCGCCTCCACCTCATTGAGTCCGAGTCGTCGACATGCTGTTGCGTCGATATCGTGTCTTCGAATCGTGATACTGAGTTGTTGCGTGAGGGACGGAGAAAGCTGAGGACTTGGATGGTGAGGACCAGGACCAGGTCAGGTCACTGATTTGAACCACGAACTTTTTGCACCTTGATCGTGAGGGGACCTCCTAAGGACCCAGAGGTACCGCTGGCCACTGGGGAACTTGAAGCACTGTGGACATACGTCAATATGAGGCGCAACTTTGTTTAAAGAAAAAAAGAAACTTTCAGAGCCGCATCCGTCGGGGGCAGATTATCGTCTTGTTTAAATGCGATCACAAGTTCGCCATTGGTAGCATCGATAACGATAACACCCGGGGAATCAACAGGAGCCTATGTAGTAAAACAATAGCGTGCACAATGTCAGCGTCATCACTGACTCATGATTACAGCTGTGTGCGAAACAATGACAATCGTGTGATCTTTTTTTTTCGTCGACCAAAAAAGGAAATCTGCCTGACCGCGTCTGGAGTCGCGTCGCGTCGCGCAGTACATAGGAGTCTGAGATATGAGAAATTGTAAATACATCTCGTCTACTACCATTACCATGGCCGATAACGAGTTGTGTACCAAGAAGAACGATGCAACACAATGGCCCTCACAATCAAGGTCCCGGCCCGTCCTTGTCAGGCGGCTCAGGCCCCAAGTCAACTTCAAGAAAAGAGATCGAGCCTGAGGGCCATTGGTAGTGCAGCGCCGCCCGGCCAGCTTCCGGATTATCTTTCGGGTGAGCCCAGCATCCTGCAGGTTCCGAGAGAGCGCAGATGGCGAGATCGTGATGCCATGCTCGACACCTAGCCAGGTGCAAGCTTCGTCAAGGTAGAGGTCAGAGTCTTCAGTGAAAAGTGTCTCAAGCGCTGTTAGGACAGCTCTTGTGAGCAGCCGGACGCGACCGACAAAAGGTGAGGGTGGTCGGGTAATGGTACCGTGCTGTTCGAAGATTCGACGCTATCGGTAGCAACTTTGTTTTGAAACTTGAAGGAGTTGACATATATCTTCGACGGACCAACCGAGGCCCCAGAGGTCGAGCGCATATTGCTTGATGTCGTCGCTGATCTTTCTGTTGACCATGGCTGCAGAAAGGCGAGATCTTGGGGCCGTCGTCTTCAAGGCAGCAGCGTGGATTTCCTTTTTTGGCCGACGACAAAAAAAGATCACACGATTGTCATTAGTTTTGCAAAGCGCTGTAAACACGTGGCCGCTCCTAACACGATGTTGACTTAGAAGCGCTGAGGCTCCCCATTGAATGATTAGTTCAATAGGACAACCACCACCATAATGCTGCCTCTGACGCATTCGCTGCGACTGTTGTTACGTCGCTTTCTCAAACTGTTGCTTGTTGTTCGCTTCCGCGTGTTAGCAGCCGTTAGAGGCATAGCGCTCGTTTCTCCAACCTTTTTTGCTTCACTTTGCAAGTCAGTCCTAACACCTGTCCTGAAGTCGCAGATTCGACACATTGAAAGCAATGCATCCATGGCGGATATTATCACCCCCCAGGGGGAATGTTCGCAAACTCTTGATCGTGCAATGGTAGAGTTCGAAGAAGTTACCGGAGGAACGCTGGCAACTCTGCCAGTTCTGGGTTCCGTTTGGCGGGACGACTCACTTCCAAGATTCCAGGCTCTGCTGCCTTCGAGTCACAAATTCGTTCCCGCCACCCCCGAGGGAGGATCGAAGCGCTATAAGCCCAGGACGGTCAAGTGAGGATATCCGAGACTCCCGACTGTCGCTACACCATGACTTACTCATTCATTCGGATCATGAATCAGGCAAGCAATTGATCATCTTGACATCCCAGCTGGGCAGCAGGGACTTTTATCTGCGTAGGTTCAGTTTTTCTGGGGGTCTCATCACCTGTTTGATGTTTATCAACATAGACTACCGCAACTTCCAGATGGGTGGAGAAGACACGTTCATCCTGAAGGAAATGTCTCTTTCTATCATGAAGGATTGGTAAGCTTCTTTCAGGCCTGGATCCCACTTACGGACTGTTTCCCAGCGTATCTTCACAGAGAATGATATCAGTGACATCACCCGGGAAGAAGACGTCCTTTTTTGTGCCGGGACACTCATCCAGCTAGCGATCCAGTCAGGCGATATCAGCCTGGACAAGCTCACAGAGCTTGTCCTGAACGTGGACGACTGTCAACATTGTCACTATTACTTTGTTGACCACACACATCGCCTTCTCTTCTGGGTTGTTCAGGTCAACACGAAAAACTTAGGGACCGACTTGCAAGGGACCAATGAAATCGGCCATATCAGTGAGTTTGTTGCTCCGTTATTCCTTCCATTGACATCCCTCCAGGGTATTTTCTCGAGGCGCAGTATTGGTATGCGTCTTTCCGCAGTCTTCTAGGCATGTCTCCACCTATTTGCGTCGTATTCTATGACTGACTCCAACTCGAGCATATTGTGTCTAACATGCAAGTCAGGTCACATTGCGAATACTACCCCCACAATCGCACACTTCCGAAAGGAGTCTTTGGTGACCTTAGAGGGATGCTCAATTATTTCAAGACAGGTACTTTCCTGGTTTTGTGGAATGGCCATGTGGCGTTCTTACTGAATCAACCAGATATGATGACTACCGATTCCTCCTCGAGCCCGTTTGCCCAAGATGAACTTGTTGCTATATTGGATCTTGTCAACTCACTCAAGGGTACGGTTTCATAGCCTATGCCTCGGTCCTGCTGACCTTTGGTGAAGACAACGAGAGGATTTCTGATGCATACAGTATTTGGGTCATTGGTATGAGTGCCCCCATGACATTAGGATATGTTGCTGATATCACTTGAAGCACGGCTTATGGCCCTTTTCAGTGGGTGTCCTCAGATTTGCCTCAGATACATCATATGACGCGTTTCCTCTGAACGGAACGCTAGCTGAAAACCAGTTCTTGAATTTTCACGGCCAGCCGTGCGCACGTTTGAATGCGGATATACCCTTGTTCGGGCAACAGACTTGGCAACATCATCCTGCGTTCAAACTTATCAATTTGTTTCTCTTTGGATCACCAAGCGAACATTCTGTTCGTCTGCAGCGTGTCTGGGTTGACGGAACTATCATTCAGCCTCGTTGGAAGGATTTTGCCAACAGGATCACAACCGAGTTGGGCCGGTATACCCTGTTTGTGAGTCTTTTCTTTCTTGACGCGAAGAAACTCTGAAGTCTTTTTCGCAGTCCACAGTAATGCTTGCTGTCGACTTTAGCTTCCTTGCTGTTCCCGGTGTTACCAACCCGAATGTGACTGCCAGTGCAATCGAGATTATCATCTATTGCTCGGTGGCTTCAACGACCGCATCTATTATATTCTCTTTTGCCTTGTTGAACGTGTACAATGATCCTGGGCTCATGGCCGCTAATACTGCAGTACGTTTCTGTGCAAGGTTTCACATCTGCTTTGAGTGCTCAATGTTATATATGATAGGCGGAGGCCATGCGAACGCTCGGTCAGTCGAATACGGGGATGGCTTTTCTTTCGATTACGCACAGTCTTCCCATTGCATGCCTCGTATGGTCGTATGTCCATTCAACCCACTGCCGCCGTATTCATTCACGTTTCCGAGTCGCTCACGCTGGTGGTTCTAGGATTGCGTTGTTCTCCGCGGCGCTTCTGGTTCACATTTTTGGTACAAAGGAGCGCGCCATTGTCGCGACCCTGGGCGTCGAATGTTTCATTCTCGTGTTGCTTGGAGGCATGAGCGTGCGCGTTTTGCGGCGGTTTTCTAGGAACGAGGTGGACGACGACGAAAGGAATGGCTTAGAGGTAAAAGCCTCTGAGGAAAAGGACGCGTCGCAGCACGATATTGAGCAAGGTTCGCAGGGGTGATACGTTTGCTACGAACTGGATAATATGATGGCCCAGGAATATCATACAGTGGACACTGATACACGTAACGACGGGCGGGGAGGAGTCAGGACGCATGGAACATTTGGGACACTATGTACTTGGTTCGTGCTCACTTCGCTCGCGCTGCAGGTAGTACGCCCTTTGCCATTTTTGGAAGGGACTCGGATAAGTTTTGGCATGGGTCCGGACCTAGACTGGTGACCAATCCGTCCAAAAGAGGTAATGCTGAGGCGAAGCAAGCCGTCGATAGACGGACTGGTACAATTCGTGAGGGTCCAAAGGGGGTGAGCGGCTTCACACGATAACGTGACTTTTTTGTCTGTTTTTGGACCTTTCATGTATGTAAGATAGTCCGGCCCGAATTTACCCAGAGGATAACTAGTTATCCCGCTGAATAAGCCTATCGTGTATGCGCTTCCATCACTTTCGTCGATGGTCAACGCCACTGCGCAACCTGGACATAAACCCGCATCCGCGATCGATTGGTCATTCGATAGCCCAGATTCTGCAAACAACTCGGGGGAAAAGGACGACATCGAGGACGATTCCCTTCCACAGTCGGCATCAGACAGCAATTCGAACGAGAGCAATTCAAGCTCATGTCGAGATCAATGCTGATTCCGTGAAGAGTACAGATTTAAAGACATGGCCGACCACTAACTCCGGCGGAACCAGTTCAAAACTCTACCGTACTAGATTCTGCAGGAGGATTTGAAACTGCAACTGCCTGCCACGGCGCTGGCAGAACATCTGTCGAGGAAACCACACAAATCGTCGAGCTCTATAATCCCGATTAGGAGGACCTTGTAGGTGAGTTTCGAGCTTGAGCTGGGCGAGGACGTGCTGACTTTGGTTTTTTAGACAACCTTGGCACAATGGGCGTAACACAACCTTGACAGGTTGCTGCGATTTCAATGGCTACACGCGTTGCGAACTGTCTCTAACTTCTTCTCGGGTCTCCTACAAATTCGCTACGACGCCACCGTATCTCCCTCGACTACGATCAAGTTTAAGACCGATGGTATTCTGTAACGCGGACTAGCCACCGACTAGTACCTACTATCTAATCACTCTGCCATCATCGTCGACGAAGCTCACGAACGAAGCATGAATACGGACAAAGGACAAAAAAGACGGAGTAAACCCCTGCGCCCGATTATCATGTCGGCCACGCTCCGAGTCAGCGACTTTGCCGAGAACGAGCTCCTCTTTCCCTCGCCTCTTCTTGTGATCAACGTTTCCGCACGCCAACATCCGATGACGATTCATTGGCATCTTGATCTTCTTGACAGGCCAGAACGCAAACACTGGCTTTCCCACTGCCGGTACCTGCGATAACAACACAGTCGCACCGGTGTGGCACTTCGAGAGCGGCCTGAAGCTGAAAAACGCGCGGGACGACATGGCCTTCAGTGAGTAATGAAACAATCAGACAGGCCCGGAGTGCATCAAGTCTATCTTCGTCGTTCAAATTTTCCAGGTATTCGTGAGGCAGTTGCTCGTTGATCAACGTTGTAGATAACCGAATTACGGCGTCTAATGAACTATGACGGACCCCTTGTACTTGTACGAATGTTTTTGTGAGGTCGGGGTCCATTGTGATCGACCCGAGCCCGGGATCATTGTATCAATCCGAGTCGCAGGAGTAATTGATTAGTTTTGTAGGCAAATTGATTTCACAAAATGCAAAACATGCATTGTCTGATTGGATGAAAGTCACGTTATCGTGTGAAGCCGCTCACCCCCTTTGGACCCTCACGAATTGTACCAGTCCGTCTATCGACGGCTTGCTTCGCCTCAGCATTGCCTCTTTTGGACGTGACTGGTCACGAGTCTAGCTCGGGCGGACGATCGCGAAAGTCGGCGCTAACGCTGGGAAGTTTCCTTTTTAGGAAT
>JBBPPS010000030.1:0-26093 GCA_038092175.1 Boletus coffeatus
GTCCACCGGTCGGCCAAATTGAAAACTCGGCATGTTTGCCGACTGGTCCAAGGGCTATAGATCCCTACATTCCACAGTTGACTGATTGGCCAACAACTGAAATTTTGGCATGCTGCTGATGGGCCAATTAGCTAGGCATAAGTGCACTTCATACTTCACCGATCAGCCAGAATAAAACCTCGGCATGTTTGCTGACTGGACAATGGACTGTTTAGTATGTAGGGAAGCCCTTACCGAAACTATCTCGGCATCACTGCAAATTGTAATTTTATGTTATGAAATCTCCCTACTATACACTCTAAGCAGTAAATTTGTTTCGGCAAAGGTCTGTATGTAATGTAATGTGGTTTCGGCATGTCAGACAGGCAGTACAGTACAAACTGAAGCACTTGCCGAAGCTATCTCGCCATCATTGTACATTGTTATTTTATTTTATGAAATCTGCCTACTATACATTTTAAGCAATAAAGTTGTTTCGGCAAAGGTCTCTATGTAATGTAATGTTGTTTCAGAATGTCAGACAGGCAGTACTGTATACACTGAAGCACTTGCTGAAGCTATCTCGCCATCATTGTACATTGTAATTTTATTTCATGAAATCTCCCTTTTAAAGGTCTAGTAATCAATAAACTTGTCTCGGAAAATGACTCTATGTAATGTAATGTAATTTCGGCATGTCAAAAATCAGTACAGTACCTCTGGAAGCAGCCTTCACCGAAAATCTCTCAGCATAACTGCACATTGTGCTTTACTATTCTGAAATCTCCCTTCTAAGAGTCTAGTAAGCAATAAACTTGTTTCGGAAAATGACTCTATGTAATGTTATGTTATGTGAGACAGTCAGTTCAGTACATCTGGAAGCCTTCACCGAAAATATCTCGGCATAACTGAGCATTCTGATTTACTATTTTGAAATCTCCCTTCTAAAGGTCTAGTAATCAATAAACTTGTTTCGGAAAATAACTGTATGTAATGTTATATTATTTCGGCATGTCAGACAGTCAGTTCAGTGCATCCGGAAGCCTTCGCCGAAAATATCTCAGCATAACTGCACATTCTGATTTACTATTTTGAAATTTCCCTTCTAACACTAGTAAGGAACAAACTTGTTTTTGGAAAATTACTGTATGTAATGTTCTGTTATTTCGGCATATGTCTCAGTCAGTTCATTCTGGAAGCGTTTGCGGAATCCGCATAACTGAGCATTCTGATTTACTATTCTGAAATATCCCTTTATATATCTAAGCTCTTGCCAAAGCTGTCTCAGGATAACTGCACATTGTGATTTATTATTATGACATTTCTCTACTCTGGTGTACTGTAAGCAGAAAACTTGCTTCGGCCAAGGAGTTAGTTATAATGGCATGTTGTTTCGGCATGTGACTGAATCAGTTCAGTACTTATGGATTCCCTGGCCGAAGTTGTCTCAGAATAACAGCATATTGTAATTAATTTTGTGAGATCTACCTGCTATACACTCTAAGCAATAACTTGTTTCGGACATGACTGTATGCAATGTTATGTTATTTCGGCATGTCTGACAGTTGGTTCAGTACATATGGAAGCCTTCGGCAAAGCTATCTCAGCATAACTGCACATTATAATTTACTATTCCCACATCTCTCTACTAACATTGTAAGCAATAAACTCATTTCGGAAAAGGACTGCATGTAGTAATGGACTGTGGTTTCGGCATGTAACTCAGTCAGTTCTGCACATATGTAATCCATATCTGAACCTGCAGATGGTGATTTAGTATTGTCAAATCTCCCTTGTATCTACTCTAAGTGGTATACTACCCTAAGTGACTGACAAAAATGCCGGAAGATCACTGCAGTTCAATGATGCAGGTCATTTCCGAAGCAAGTATACCACTTACACAGTTTAGATTACATTTCTATAACCCTGTTTGTAATTATGCTGAGATCGGCAGAACATTACATACAGTAATTTTCCGAAACAAGTTCCTTACTAGAGTGTTAGAAGGGAAATTTCAAAATAGTAAATCAGAATGTGCAGTTATGCTGAGATATTTTCGGCAAAGGCTTCCGGATGTACTGAAGTTCCTGACTGTCTGACATGCCGAAATAACAGAACATTACATACAGTAATTTTCCAAAACAAGTTTGTTCCTTAATAGGGTGTTATAAGGGAAATTTCAAAATAGTAAATCAGAATGTGCAGTTATGCTGAGATATTTTCGGCGAAGGCTTCCGAATGTACTGAACTGACTGTCTGACATGCCGAAATAAGAGAACATTACATACAGTAATTTTCCAAAACAAGTTTGTTCCTTCAAGTTACTAAAGTGTTAGAAGGGAAATTTCAAAATAGTAAATCAGAATCTGCAGTTATGCTGAGATATTTTCGGCAAAGGCTTCCGGATGTACTGAACCGACTGTCTGACATGGCAAAATAACATAACATTACATACAGTTATTTTCCGAAACAAGTTTATTGATTACTACTAGACCTTTAGAAGGGAGATTTCAAAATAGTAAATGAGCATGTACAGTTATGCTGAGATAGCTTCGGCAAGGCCTTCAATATGAACTGAGCTGACTGTCTAACATGCCGAAATCATGTTACATTACGTACAGACCTTTGGCGAAACAAGTTTATTACTTAGAGTTATGTAGGGAGATTTTCCCAAACTAAATTACAATGTAAAAATTATGGCGAAATAGCTTCGGCAAGTGCTTCAGTGTATACTGTACTGACTGTTTGACATACCGAAACAATATTACATTTCATACCATAAAGACCTTTGCTGAAATAAATTTATTGCTTAGAGTGTATAGTAGAGAGATTTCATAAAATAAAATTACAATGCACAATGATGGCGAGATACTAGCTTTGGCAAGTTCTTCAGTGTATACTGTACTTCCTATCTGACATGCCGAAACAATACTACATTACATATAGACCTTTTCCAAAACACATTTATTGCTTAGAGTGTATACTAGTGGGGAGATTTCATAAAATAAACGTACCACATAGAATTATGGTGAGATAGCTTTGGCAAGTGCTTCAGTGTGTACTGTACTTCATGTCTGCCATTCCGAAACAACATTACATTTACATACAGACCTTTGCCGAAACAAACTTATTGCTTAGAGTGTATAGTAGGGAGATTTCATAAAATACAATTACAATGCACATAGCTTCAGCAAGTGCTTCAGTGTGTACTGTACTGCCTGTTTGACATGCCAAAAACAACATTACATTACATACAGACCTTTGCCAAAACAAATTTATTGCACTTATGCCTAGCTAATTGGCCCATTAGCAGCATGCCAAAATTTCAGTTGTTGGCCAATCAGTCAACTGTGGAATGCAAGGATCTACAGCCCATGGGCCAGTTGGCAAACATGCCGAGTTTTCAATTTGGCCGACTGGTGGACTGCGGAGAAAATTGGCCGATCAGCCATATGCCAAATTTTCAGTTTTTGGCCCATCAGTCAACTATAGAAATCTGCATTCACAGCCCATTCACATAATGCAGTACAATTTCTCGGCAAATGACCGGCTAGCCAATGTGCCAAATGGCCACAATTGACCGGCCAGCCAATGTCGGCCGATGGGGCAAAGATCTCGGCGAAACACAGAGTGGCCAATACATTTGGCATATTGCCGATCACCCCATTTATTATGACTGTCACTGTATTCTTGTTACCGATAGGCCCATTATCTAGTATTCTGAGGTTGACTGATTGGCCGACAACTTTGGTATTTGTTTTGCCGATCGGCGAATTAGCTAGTATTCTGTGGTTGACTGATTGGCCTACAAATTTGGTATGTATTTTGCCGATCGGCCAATTAGCTAGTATTTTGTGGTCGACTGATTGGCCGACAACTGTGGTAATGATTTTACCGAGCGGCCAATTAGCTAGTACTCTGTGGTCGACTAATTGGCCGACAACTGCGGTAATGATTTTACCGAGCGGCCAATTAGCTAGTACTCTGTGGTCGACTGATTGGCCAATAAATTTGGTAATGATTTTACCGAGCGGCCAATTAGCTAGTATTTTATGGTCGACTGATTGGCCAACAAATTTGGTTATGATTTTACCGAGCGGCCAATTAGCTAGTATTTTATGGTCGACTGATTGGCCGACAACTTTGGTAATGATTTTACCGAGCGGCCAATTAGCTAGAGTTCTGTGGTCGACTGATTGGCCAACAAATTTGGTTATTATTTTACCGAGCGGCCAATTAGCTAGTATTTTATGGTCGACTGATTGGCCGACAACTTTGGTAATGATTTTACCGAGCGGCCAATTAGCTAGAATTCTGTGGTCGACTGATTGGCCGACAACTTTAGTATTTATTTTGCCGATCGGCCAATTACTCTCACTCCCTCAAACACAACATCGACGACGACAACACACCCTCGACAAGGCATGCACACGCGCTCCCTGACACATAACGAAACGTAAATGTGTTCGCCATTACGGCATCAATGATGGCGTGTCGCGACCGCCGCGCACTCTCGTTCCACCGAGAGTGCACGAAGATCACCACACGCCATCATCTTACTCTCGTTCCCTTTGCCTCCACTCGCTCAGCTAGGAGGTGGAAAACGAGACACCTACATCACATCAGCCGCATCGTCGATGTGTCGTCGTCATCGACAGTAGTCGTTGTGGGCGACACACCGTCGTTGTTGCTGACTCGGATGTGCTGTTGCCGTTATGTCGTGGAGACCGTTTCGAGATGTCTCGACGCTGTCGTCAACTTCGTCCTCCTCCTCGATCTCGTCCTCGCCGCGTCACCCCAAAGTCTCACCTTTGTCGAATAGCTACTCGGTGTCGTGCCAACATCGAGTTGTCGTCATCGCGTTCAGTTTTTCACGTCGCCGAGTCGTTATCGTGGGGAAGGGGACGAGAATTGATCTTACACAAACTCCGCTTCAATTTTGGAACCTTAAAAGTTTCGCCGTCGCTATCACAATTCACTCGGCGTCTTCATCTCAAACCTCGCCATATCACCTTCACCTTTCTGAAGCAACGGAAACGCTGTTTCCAAGTCCCTTTCCACTGTGGAAAAGGACTTGTAAACACCATCATTTCCGTTTGCTCAACGCCATCTCGCCCCAACGCTTTGACCACCACCCTCAACATCACCCTGTCGCGTTCAAGATTCTCGAGCAACGGCAACGCTGTTTACAAGTACTTTTCCACATGGAAAAGTACTTGGAAATACCGTTTACGTTCCCTCAACGCCATCTCGCCCTCACCATCCTGAAAATCGCCGTGTTGCGTTCAAGAATCTCGAGCAACGGCAACGCTGTTTCCGAGTCCTTTTCCATATGGAAAAGGACTTGGAAACACCGTTTACGTTCGCTCAACGCCATCCCGCCTCGATGTCGCCGAGTCGTTATCGTGGGGAGGGGGAGGAGAATTAATCTTCCAGAAACTCCGCTTCAATGGTTGAACCTTAAAATTTTCGCCGTCACTATCGCCATCTACTCGGCACCTTCATCTCACACCTATCACCTTCACCATTCTGAAGCAACGGAAACGCTGTTTCCCAGTCCCTTTCCACTGTGGACTTGGAAACACCGTTTACGTTCCCTCAACGCCATCCCTCCTCGATATCACCATCTCGCCCTCACCATCCTGAAAATCGCCGTATCGCGTTCAAGAATCTCAAGCAACGGCAACGCTGTTTCCGAGTCCTTTTCCACTGTGGAAAAGGACTTGTAAACACCATTTCCGTTCGCTCATCGCCATCCCGCCTCAATTTCGTCATCTCGCCATCAACGCTTTGACCGCTATCCTCAACCTTGCCCCCTCGCCGTCAACGGTCTGTTCCACCAACTATATATCCTCTCCCAAGCTATTCCAGACCCCACTCACGCCGGAAATACACGACGACACGACAACGGCACGACACCAACTGACGACGCGACGACGGCGAGGTGACGAGGTGATGACGCGACAACACGACAAGGAGTATGGATATACACGGTGACGAGTACGACGAAGATAACGAGGTTCGTTGCCATCTCACACTCCTTCTTTCTCTCCCTAACCTCCCTTTCCCCGCACCTCCCTCTCCCACACCATACACCCCATACCCCGACCCCATCCACGCCGACACGACGCGACGACGGCGAGGTAACCGCGCGACGACACGACGAGGCGGAGGAGGAGGGATACACATGGTACAACGAGGTGCGTTTCCACCTCACTCTCTTTTCTCTCCCCCCCGTCTCTCTCCCTCTCCCACACCATACGCCACGACCCCACATCAGGGAATTTACATGATTTCTAATGCCATCTAAATGTCTATTTTCAGAAGTGTAGTTTATAAGCTTGCTTTATCCAGCTGGTTATTTATTCATTTCAACAGATATATAGATATATCTTTATTTCTAAAGCGACATTAGTACAAAAGATCATACAACACCAAGTTGAATATGTCTTTAGACTATTAGATATTGGAAAGAATGGAAATATTAGACACTTTTAGTCACTTATAGATGTACAGAAATTTAGTAAATTCAATGTAAAGCTGGTTAGCCATCTATCTTTAAAGTGCTCAAGACTAATAGTGTTATTAGTATGAGAGATGTTGAGACAGATAGATGAAAAACATCTTAGAATATTATATACAAAGCTTGCTAGCTTGCCAGATTTCAAGCATCCAAGATCGATAGTGTTATTAGACACTTTTAGTCACTTATAGATGTACAGAAATTTAGTAAATTCAATGTAAAGCTGGTTAGCCATCTATCTTCAAAGTGCTCAAGACTAATAGTGTTATTAGTATGAGAGATGTTGAGACAGATAGATGAAAAACATCTTAGATTATTATATACAAAGCTTGCTAGCTTGCTAGCTTGCCAGCTTTCAAGCTTTCAAGATTGATAGTGTATATATATATTTGCATTGTTGATATTAAGCAGAATAGAGCACTTAGACACTTAGACACTTTTAGATATCTAGACAGTGAGTAAAGTTAATGCAAAGCTTGTCAGATGGCTAGTTTTGAAGCACTTCTTATCAATAGCTTGATAGTGTAGGGGATGTTAAGTCATATATATGACAAAGTATATAGAATGGTGATAGCCTTAGAGTAACTTGCATTCTTAGGCATTTAGGTGCATCAGCTAAATAGATTGGAAGTATGCAAGTTGCTATGTAGAATAGACTCAAAGAATCACAGACATTTCACACTGTAGCTTATCCAGGCCACTTAGATCACTTATTATTCTATTGACAAAAAAGATATATTGGAAATCTATTCAGAATCAGCTTCAAAAGCTGTTGCCCTCCCACTGTACTTCCCAAGCTTGGCACAGAAAATCCTCTTCACCTTCTTATGAGCCCCAACATACTGATCAGCAGCCTCCACAAGTTTCTTCCACTTGTGATCCGACAGACGATTGACTGCATTCATTACCTCGTGAGTGGTCTCACCCCAAGTATTACCATCAAACCACTCCTCTCCAGGAGGAACCTCATATTGCCCAGTGGCCCAACATCTCAGGCTCCTCTCGACCTATCAAAAAGTCAGCATGCAAAAACGAATGATCAAATTACTTACTGCAATGACTGACAGACTCAGGGCTGCTCGAGGAGGGTACTTCCTTCTCCCAGCCTCTGAGATGACTTGTATAGTCTCTAGATAGAATCCAAACGTATCCAATATTGCCTCGTGATGGAAAAGGCCAACACCCAACTATCACAATGAGTATTTGCACAAGAAAATCACGAATCACTTACTGGTTTATCAAGATCATTGTAATCAACGTCCTTCCACATGTATGGAAAGAGACCCGGAACATGGGTGACTTTCTTACCATCTCCATTAACCTGCTCATAAGGCTGAGGCACAGCCCACTCAACATACTCAGCACGACGAGCAGATTGCTTGAACGATGGATATCGATCAAAAAATGCTGTAACCGCAGCTTCACCTCTCTCGGCAAGGGCCCTTCTCCAATTGTAAGCATGTTGCTTGAGCTTCGTGACTTTAATTAGTCACGTACATGAAATCAGCAAGGACTTACGAGCTGAAATACAGGCTCTCGACGAAGGGCAACTTCATGTTCTACATTGGGAAATGTCTCGTCCCATATATTTTGAACCTTCTCAACGTGGGCAGAGTTAGCAAGGACCCATGGATTGTCAACCGATGAAATATAAAGCATCCACCGAGGGATAACAATATTGTTCCACTTTCCCTCGGTGGCAGGGAAACCAGGGATACTCGAGTTGATGAATTTGTACGGTCTTCTATCACGAGGACTCTGTGTCGTGACATCCTCATGTAGCTCGTCATCACTAGATGCCTCTTTGGCAGGCTCGACAGGTGGGTTTCTCGCCTTGGCTTTACCTTTGCGAGAGGATGTAGATTTCCCCCCCTTACGACCGGTATCATTGGCAATAGTGTACCTCACCGGCACGGGCTTTAAGCCTCATTGAATAAAAATGTATCATCACGTAGTCAATCCCATACCTTTGGTTGATGAGCAATATTTGTCTTGAACGACCTCTTATCTGGTTTGGAGGCTTGCTGAACACGGGTGGTGGTAGCAGGCTCAGCACGTTTACCGTTGGTTGACTCGTCCGAATGATGACCTGGTCCAGATAAGCCATCACATCTGTTGTCCCCAGATCCGTCACCCACCATTGTCAAGCTTGTTTGCGACGTCTTCATCTTCATCTCCACTCTCCCGACGTGCATCATTTACTATAACATCATCCTCGAATAAATGACTTGGTTGCCGGGGCTGAGATTTAAGTTCACCCGCTCTCCTCGGAGGGGAACGGATGAAAGGTGAGCGAGGCTGCTCGCGATGCTGCTCTCGGTGCTCGCGGTCACGTGGTTCAATGGACCTGCGGGCCCGCGGGTCATTGTCTTCGTCCTCGTCTTGGACGACACCCTCTGCACGAGTGAAAATGTCTATAACCGATAATTAATTAATTCGCAATTTAGAGAACAAACAAAAACACACTGACTTGCACTGGAAAGGGACTCATGATCACGCCGGGTGGATGGTCCCGGCAAGTCATGGTCTTGTTCCTCTTCTAGGGCTAAACGTTGTGCCCGAAAGAAACTATCTATGATAAATAAGTAAATAAGTAAATAATTCACAATTAAGAGAACGAAACGAAGACAATACTTACCGTACTTGGGATTGGAAGCGTGTTCGTGATCAGGTATGATGGAGATGTGTCCCTCCGAGTCTTCATCTTCATCCTCTTCCGGGGCTACACCTTCTGGTTGCATGAAAACAGCTGCAATAGTTTTAGTTTATACTTTGCGAACGAGGTAGATACACTGGCCTCGACTCGACTCACCGGGCTTCACGGCGAGCGATCGGGAGGTCGGCACGACGAGTCTTGTGCCCGCGGCATCTTGGGAGTGACCGGTGCTTGTGGGCCGAAGTCCTGCAGTAGTTTTAGTTTGTATTTTGCGAACGAGGTAGATACAGCCTCGACTCGACTCACCGGGCTTCACGACGAGCGATCGGGAGGTCGGCACGACGAGTCTTGTGTCCCCGGCATCTTGGGAGTGACCGGTGCTTGTGGGTCGAAGTCCTGCAGGGGTCAATTGAACGTGAAAAGACGATAATAAAACAAAACGAAACGAACGTACGGCTGGAAGGGAGCGATCGGGAGGTCGGCACGACGTCTTTATCGAGTCTTGTGTCCGTGGCATCTTGGGAGTGACCGGTGGTTGTGGGCCGAAGTCCTGCAGGGGAATCAATTAAACATGAAAAGACGATAATAAAACGAAATGAAATGAACGTACGGCTGGAAGGTGTTGGGTCCTCGGAGTTGATACGAGTGCTTGGCTTAATTGGCGCACCGCAACTCATAGATCTTGAGGTTCGGGATTTGTAGAATACCGCGGGTGACCGTATTAGATCCATGGGTATGGAAGGGAGGTGGTGGGAAGAGGTAGCGGGGTGTGATAAGTGATCGGGAGTGGCGGCGGCAACACGCGAGCAACGAGGAATGGGGAGTTGAAGTGCGGGGGGCGGGGGAGAGAGCGGAAGAGTGACGAACGAGTGGGGTGGGTCCGGTGGGACAGCCAAAGCGAGTAACGGCGAGCGACGAGAACGGCGAGCGACGGCGAGCGACGAGAATGGCGAGTTGAAGTGGGGGGGGCAGGAAACAAGTTGAGGAGAGCGCCAGACCGGGGTGAGACAAGCGACAAGGGGCGGCAGGTCAAACGCGAAGGTTGAAAAGGACGAGGGAGCAGGCGACAGATCCCGATCGATAGCCAATTGCAGCAGTGGGTGACGAGGAGTGGTGGCGGGAGGAAATCGGGCGAATCGGGCGCAAGGGATGTGAGCGACAAGGAGCGAATGGTGCGTTGAACGAGCAACATGGTTAGTATGTCGTGGCACATTGTTCGAGTATGGCGTGGCAAGCTTACCGGTTGGTTCCGGGCCGATTTCCTTTTTCGTCAATCTCAGGCATACCGCTATCTTGAACGACCTCGACAACGTGCTCACCAGCACGCTGCTTATTCAACCCCCCTCCATCGACATCCATCAGCTGGCTATCCCTGGGCGTCACTCGAGAACTTGAAGCTCCCTGTTACGGTGCAGTGAGTTGCAACTTGATGCTCCGAATTCGCAACAAATACTCACTTCCTGAGCGTTTTCGATCCGATCGACCTGCTCTTCGCCGGCATCTACGGGCCTCGTTCGAGAACTCGAAGCTCCCTATTGCAGTGGTAAGTTTAAAATTCGTGTTGTGAATGACTGATACTCACATTCTTTTCGACCCGAACGACTTGTTCGCCTGGTGCCGTTCTCCCCCCCTTCTCTGCCGTCTGCTCTAATCCAATAACGCTCACTCTGGACCGTTCAAAACCCGTTGGACCGCTTTCACCCCCTTCTCGCCGCTCAAAAGCCCTTTCGCGATTCTGTTCGCTTGTTCGGTCTCGCTATCGATCGGTTTTCGACACGGTAAGCATTGTTTCCACCAGATACGCATATACTTACGGATAATTGCCCTCGATCATCTCCATGGCGGCCACCTCGACCTCCATTTCCACCGTCTCCATCAGCAACCGCCTCATTGTTTCGACGCTTACTCGTTTGGTCCCGCTGTGTCACCATAATCATCCCGGTGAGTATAGTTCAAAGTGAGGACGTTTTTTCTTACCTTTGAGTCAGATCGAGCACCTCGGGGAGCAGTTCTAGACGCTCTGACGGGGTTTCTAGGTCCCCATTCAGTCTTCGCCTGTGAAGGTAACACATCACATTAGAAACAAAAAGAAGCACAAAGCAATAATGTACGCACCATGTAGGTGTCACGCTCGGCTTGGATCGCGTCGCGAATCCCTCCCTTTGGGCGTCCTGCGGTATTTCTGTCCGTAGAGGCACCGTCGTTGCCGGTACCGTGACTTCGCGTACGTTTCGCCTCGCGTTCTTCACGTGTATCAACGCGCTCATCCTCCGAGTCCGCTTCCCATGTGCAGGGCAATTTTCGCTTTCGGGCAGCTTCACCGTCTCGAGGCCCATTTGAACCCGCTGTTCGGTTCACAAATTAGTTGCAAATCACGGTATGGATGAAGTTACCACATACCGGTAGTAGTATTTACCTTTGAGGCTGCCGTTGCAGCCGTTGCAGTCGGTCGGGGTTGTTTCGTCATCGACGGACCTGGTGGATCACGGGAGTTGGCAGCAACCTTTGCCTGGTTTGTAAGTAAGTCGTGTTCCAGACGTGCTATATCTTTGATAACTTCCTGACGGTCTTCAATTGACAACCCAGGGTGCCGGTCTTTCTTCCCAGTGGTAGCTTTGTCGTGTGATCGAGTAGCTAAGTCAGGTAAGCCCACCCGCTTATCCTTGTTGCTTGCTCGAGTCTGCACCATGAATTAATGGGACATGTGAACCCGGACAGACAGAAGCCTTGCCGTGAGAAAGGAGCTTCGCAGTTTGCAACGTTGAAATAAGACAAGGGTACAAACAAAGTAAGACAACTAAAATATCACAACAAATATTGCAACGAATTAATAAATTCTTGACAATACGGCTTGATGTAGGCCCGGGAACACTGTTACCATGTCATACCAACCACGGAAGTATTTCTGTGTGAATCCTGTTGGACCAGCCTGCCGCAAGGGATTTGTCACTGCCAGAGGGTTCGAGCAGCACAAAGATGCAGTTCACAATGACCGTTTGCAACCAAAATCTCGGGCTCGGCAACATACTTATAGGCCATCTACTGAAGGAGCTCATTCTGATAGTGAGGATGACACTCCTAATGGTGCTTATTATATCCAACATCCTATCCTTGATGGTAAAGCTTATTTTCAACGGTCATAATCATTCATAGAAATTAATAATTCTTCCATACCAGGCACAAAGGTGGATTCTATGGGCCATGACCTTCCAGATGAGAGTCCACCTCAAAAACCATCTGGAAATACAACAAATCCTTGGGAACCTTTTGCAAGCAGGGCTCACTTTGAGCTTGCGGATTTCATCTTCACTCAAAATAGAATGTCAAATACGCAGATCAATGATCTTATGCACATTTGGGCTGCAATGCCAGGGCAGAAAGGTCCCCCTCCATTTGCACAACATGAAGACTTGCTTCGTACAGTTGATGCAATCCCAGAAGGTGGACCACCATGGCAATATCTCACATTGCACCATGAGGATGTGGATGATGAAAATGCTGCTCCATGGAAAAAGGCTACCTATGAAGTCTGGTTTGCAGATCCACAGGCTCTTCTTGATCAGCAACTTGCCAATCCAGTCTTTGATGGACACATGGATTATGCACCTTATAAAATGTTTGGAGAGCAACATCAAAGAGTGTGGTGTGACTTTATGTCTGGAAATTGGGCTTGGGAACAATGTGTGAGTAAATTCAAGTGAACTTTTTAAATAAATCTTACATATGAAATATATAGAATGAGCTATCCAAAGATGCAGAAAATCATGGGGCCATGTTCGTTCCAATCATATTGGGCTCAGACAAAACAACTGTGTCTGTTGCAACTGGAAACAACGAATACTATCCAATCTATATCTCTAATGGCAACATTCATAACAGTATGCGACGTTCACACAGTGATGGTGTTAGTCTACTTGGATTTCTTTCCATTCCCAAAAGTGAGTGCCATCTAAATCATCTTGCTTGTGGTATCAGCTAACATTAAATTCATAGCTGATAAGGAATACAAGAATGATCCTAAATTCAGAAGCTTTCGACGCCACCTATTCCATACATCCTTGAAAGCTATATTGGAATCTATGCGCCCAGCAATGCTGAAGCCACGTACTATCATGTGCTCAGATGGTCATTACCGAAGAGCAATCTATGGTTTAGGCCCTTATATTGCCGATTATCCAGAACAAGCTTTGTTAGCTTGTATAGTACAGGGATGGTGTCCAAAGTAAGCATCAATTTAATATTTCAAGTATCAGTGTGATAATTAATTGTGTAGGTGTACTGCAGATCGTCGAAATTTGGATCACTGTCCCCATGCAGTCAATCGTACTCATCAATTTACCAAGTTATTGATGGAAAAACTTCAATCTCATGTACTTTGGCAAGAATATGGAATAGTGGATGATATTCTTGTAAGTTCAAGTTGGATTTAAATTACATTTGCATGACCATGATTCATCATATACATTTCAGCCATTTACAGCTGATTTCCCTCGAGCAAATATTCATGAATTACTTTCTTCTGATCTTTTGCACCAAGTCATTAAAGGTGCCTTCAAGGATCATTTGGTAGATTGGGTGGACAGAATCATTCATATATATTATGGGAGGAAAGCTGAAGCAATTTTAGCTGATATTGATCGAAGGTAAACATGAAATTTCTCTTTGATACTAGCTATTGTTAATTTTTGTCCAATAGAATTGCAGCTGTTCCTTCTTTTCCTGGACTCAGAAGATTTCCTCAAGGTCGTGGATTTGCACAATGGACAGGTGATGACTCCAAAGCTCTTATGAAGGTATGATTTTATATAATGGCATATATTCCCAGTAAATACATTAATTATATATCAGGTATACCTGCCTGCAATATCTGGTTATCTACCAGATGAAGTTGTTCAAGCTATTGCTGCATTTATGGACTTCTGCTATATTGCAAGAAAGTCAACTCTAGATGAAGCTGACTTGGATGCTCTACAAGATGCACTACATCGCTTCATGGACAAAAGAGAAGTCTTTGAAACTTTGCAGATCCATCCAAATGGGATATCCATTCCTCGTATTCATGCACTACAACATTACCATGAAGTCATTCAGTTGTTTGGTGCACCCAATGGACTGTGTTCATCAATCACAGAGTCAAAACACATTGAAGCAGTGAAGAAACCTTGGAGACGATCGAACAAGCATAATGCTTTGGGTCAAATGTTGACTACCAATCAGAGATTATCCAAGTTGGCCTGCTTTAAAGCTAGATGCACTTCACAAGGTAAGTTTTATCTAATATATTTGGATATTGCTGATAGATATATTATCAAGGCTTACTTGATATGCCATTAGTTCCACAGAACATTGATGGTGGATCAGACAATGAGGGAGAGGGAGAGGGAGAGGGAGAGGGAGAGGGAGAGGAAGAAGAAGAAGAAGAAGAAGAAGAAGAAGACAAATCATCATTTTGTGATGATACTCATATCTCAGAAGCAATGGAAGTTGATGGTGAGAGGATTGAGGCAATAGTACAATTGGCTAAAACACCATGTAAGTTTCTATTTATATATTACCATTATATTCTAAATCTTATAATAATCATATAATAGCCCCTCGTCACCGTCAAACTTTGAAAGAAATTGGAGCCAATATCATTGATTTGCCCAATTTAAATCTGCCAGAATTGGTATCAGAGTTTATTTATCAACAAGCCCAACCACCTCCTCAAAACTATCCAAATATTATTGAACTGGCTCATTCATTCAAGTCAGCAGTTGCAACATTCTATGCACCAAGTGATCATTCTGGTTATGGTGGAATGCATAGGCAAAGAATTCATGCAACATCATCTTGGCAAAAAAATATGCCTCGTTATGATTGTGTATTTGCTGAAAAGGATTCTTCATTACCAGGATTTCAAGGTTTATATGTTGTTCAAGTACTTTCACTATTCTCATTCAATTATCTCAATCATCACTATGCTTGTGCATTAGTGAAATGGTTTACTCCAATTGGAGATGAACCATGTCCCAATACAGGAATGTGGATGGTAGAGCCAGAATATGATGATGATGAAGCACCTTTGGTTACTGTTATCTCAGTGGAAAGTATTTTGCGTCCTGCCCATTTGATTCCTATTTATGGTGATAGTTCTATACCATCTACTATCAATCATTCAAATTCTCTATCTTCTTTTTCTTCTTATTATGTCAACAAATTTTCAGATTATCATGCCTATCAACTTGCATTCTAGCATATTTTTATTTTTATGGGCTGCTTATTGACTGATACAATACAAATATATTTAATGTCACTGAGACTGTTTGATAAAAGTGGATGGCCTATTGATAAGCTTGGTAGTTATTGAAGTTTCCTTTAAAGGGTTTGTTTATGAACCATGATGTGATAGGCATAGATTGAACTGGAAATCAGTCATGGTCTGTTTCAGTATCATTAAAATCGGGTTTCAGTCTACTGTTATAATCCAAAGACTGAAATTCCACTGGCAGACAATATGTATATTTATTGGTAAATGTAGAATTAGTCTGGAATAAAGGGGCAGTTGTATAAAGTGATTGAAATTGCTATTTGTTGCATATATGTATCATACTATAAACATCAGTGACTGTGAAATTGGTAAAACTACTATTGCTATTGAAACTATCCACAACCAGAAGCATTTTAACAAGGGAAAGACATGGCAGACAAGAGGTTCCACTGCCAGTGTGTCCATGTTGTGATTTATTAATAAGATGTTCCACTATTGTTCATTCAACCTTTCTGAGAACTAGAAGTAGTAGCACAAGACTACAATATGATATTGCATATATCTATGGCCAGTGCATTGAAAAATGAGTGTCATCACCACAATCTTGCTGATAAGTCCCAGTACAGCTATCTCAGAATTGCTGCATACATTTTAATTCCAAAGTGTTGTCTTTGATTTTCCAGTAGAAAATATACAGAGCTTCAATGTATGGACCAGCATGCCAAAGAACTCGGATGTCTATCTCAAATGCAACCATGTGGTGGCAGTGGCTTTAGGTGAGCCAAATTTCTATATCTTCTACTATTTGATGGCCAAGTGTCATCACCACAATCTTGCTGAAAAATTCAATATAAGGTGAGTGAGTCGAGGTAAGGGTGAGTATACAATAAATGTTGTCTTCAAGATGACTACTCTACATGAATAAATAATATGAAGAGGTTATTGCATGCAAGCAGAAGCGAATGCAAACATCTTGCTTTTTCAGTGCCTTTGGGTGAGTCCAATGTCCATATCTTCTACTATTTGATGGCCAGTGCATTGACTGATGAGTGTAATCACCACAATCTTGCTGACAAGTCCCTGTACAGCTATCTTGAAATGCCTGCACACATTTTAATGCTAACTTGTAAGCACTTGATTTTCCAGTGGAAAATATACAGAGCTTTAGTAGTTTATGGACCATGTCACAGCCTGAGAGTGTCTATCTCAAATGCAATCAGGCTGTAGCAGTGCCTTTAGGCCAAATTTCTCCATCTTCTACTATTTGATAGTAGTACATCAACTTGAAGTTGCTGGATTTCTATCTTATATTCCACTGGGTCATGGCAGTACCTTCAGGTGAGCCAAATTTCCATATCTTTTACTATTTGATAGTAGTGGATAATAGATGAGCATAATTTAATCCCAAAGCATCTTGATTTGCCAGTGGAAATATATAGAGCTTCAGTTTATGGACCATGACAAAAGGTGTCTATCTCAAATGGAATCAGGTGGTAGCAGTGCCTTTAGGCAGGCCAAATTTCCATATATTTTACTATTTGAGAGTAGTGCATCAACTGGAAGTTGCTGGATTACAAGTTTTATATGCAACCAGGTGGTGGCAGTCTCCTTTAGTGTTTAAAAGTCCAGTCCTAAGACCGACAAAAGACTGAAAGCTGGACCAGACTGGACTGCTAGGACTGGTCCTTCCCCAGTTTCACTTGGTCTCGGTCTTGGGCTTTTCATTTCGAAAGAATAAAAAGACCGATAAAAACCGGTCACAACTGGTCCTTTGGGTGGACCAATGGTGCACCCTATTTGTACATATATCAACATATCTACCTTGATTTTTGCATATTTGTACAATTTATCTTCAGCATGTTATGATATATTTTGTAAAATTACCTTCTTCAATGACATGCAACTCGAGATTGACCATATCATGTCCGTATATGGACCGAATTACGTAACTACTAGCGTAACTGAAAGGAATGGGTCTCTACTAGAGCTGGCACAGCCATCGCTAAGCACAGTTCTCACGCTAAAAGATCGCACGCAATGATACTTCTTAGTCAATAAATTCAAAAATGACATGATGTTTTAAAAGCATCATATCTCAACAGCCCACCGTCCGATTTAGATTAAAAAAATATGGGCTGAAAGCTAGGAATCGAACATATGCTTAGGCCGGTCGGTCCTTCGAAAAGACCAAGGACCGACTCGGACCGAAAAATATTGGTCTTTTTTGGTCTCGGTTGGGTCTTTTCCAAAAAAGGCAAAAGACCAGCCCGGACCGGACCTTTAAATACTAGTCCCCTTAGGTGAGCCAAATTTCCATATCTTTTACTATATGATGGCCCGGGTAGCAGATCAATGAATGAGTATAATTTTAATCCAAAGCATCCTGATTTGCCAGTGGATATATATGGAGCTTCATTTGATGGACCATGACAAAGGGTGTCTATCTGAAATGGAATCAGGTGGTAGCAGTGCCTTTAGGCAGGCCAAATTCCATATCTTCTACTATTTGATAGTAGTACATCAACTTGAAGGTGCTGGATTACTAGTATTTTATATGCAACCAGGTGGTGGCAGTCCCCATGCCACTGGGTCGTGGAAGTACCTTCAGATGAGCCAAATTTCCATATCTTTTACTAGTATTTGATGGTAGTATATCAATAGATGAGCATAAATTTAATCGCAAAGCATCTTTAGGTAGCAAATTTCCATATCTTCTACTATTTGATAGTAGTGCATCAACAAGTTGAAGTTGCTGGATTATTATTTTATATGCAACCAGGTGACGGCAGTGCAGGTGAGCCCAATTTCCATATCTTCTACCATTTGATGGTACTAATGGACCAATAGATGATAGTTTTAATCCCAAAGCATCTAGTACTAGATTTGCCAATGGAAAATATACAGACCTTCAGTTTGTGGACAATGTCAAAGGGTGTCTACTGTCTTGAATGCAATCAGGTAATGGCAGTACCTTTAGGTGACCTCAATTTCCATATCTTCTACTATTTGATAGTAGTAGTAGTACATCGACAGATGTGCATAATCACTTCCATCTTGCTGACTAGCGATCTTGGAATACCCAGTCCGAGTCACTTTTTAATTCAAATGCATCTTGGTTTGGAAAATATACAGAGCTTCAGTTTATGGACAAAGGGAACTGGCATCTACTACTAATAGTACTAGTGTGCAGGATGATGTTACTGGATTACTACTACTATCTAGAATGCAACTGGGTGGCGGCAGTGCCTTCAAGCAAGCTGAATTTCTGAAATTTATGATTCTACCACAAAGTGGATCCCAAGTAATTGGACTTTGAGCCCATTCCTGTGCTCAAGAGTACAAAATATGGGGATCTCACCACCATTGCAGTCTGCAAAGAACTCAAGATTCAATCGCCCAAAGACACCAAGGCGCTAACAGATGCAAAGGAGATCACATACAAAGAGGGCTTCTAGTATAACAGTTCCATGGTTATCAGTGAATTCAAAGGAGAATCGGTTCAAGATACCAAACCAAAGGTTTGCACACAGCTCATAGAATGAGAGTTGGCCGTCACCTAGTACTTGGAGCCTGAGAACTTGGTCATATTGCGCAATGCAGACAAATATGTCGTTGCCTTGATGGATCAGTGGTACATGGACAGCTTAAAGAGCGCAAACTGAAAGGTATGCTATTTCTTTCGACTCACTGCTGTCGTGCTGACCGTACTATCCTTCAGACATTTGGCAAGGATGAATACTAGTACCTGGACGACAGAGACCCGTAACTTGTTCAAGTCGACCTTGGCCTGGCTAAACCAATGGGCATGTGTGCGTACGTGCGGTTTGGAATCAAAGATGCCTTGGATCCCCAGTTTATGGTTGACAGTCTGAGCAACTCGACGCTGTATTAGCTATTTTACAAATTTATAATTTATCCGGCCTACTATACTTTTGCCCATCTACTCCAAGATATACCCCTCATACCATCCCGTTCATTTCATTTGATCTCACACACTATATGACGTGTAACAGGTTAAAAAATAACCGATGAAGCCTGCCAGAAGTACATCTTCTGTAATAGCCCTTGGCCAAATCCTGCACCCTTCCCAAGGGAGAAAGCGGATGTGATGAAGCACAAATTCAACTACTTTTATCCATTCGACATCATTTGATCGTCCTTATAATTTATCCGGCCTACTATACTTTTGCCCATCTACTCCAAGGTATACCCCTCATACCATCCCGTTCATTTCATTTGATCTCACGCACTGTATGACGTGTGACAGGTTACAAAATGACCAATGAAGCCTGGGAGTACATCTTCTGTGATAGCCCTTGGCCAAATCCTGTACCCTTCCCAAGGGAGAAAGCGGATGTGATGAAGCACAAATTCAACTACTTTTATCCATTCGACATCATTTGATCGTCCAACAAGGACCTGGTACAAAACCACTTGACGTTCTTGCTCTATAACCACGTCGCCATCTTCTCAGAAGACAAGTGGCCTCTGAGCATTTGCATGAATGGTTACTTGATGCTCAACGGACAAAAAATGTCGAAGAGCAACTTGGGGAATTCCTTGACTCGGACCCTCCGAGAAGGTATTGAAAAGGTTGGTGCAGACGCTATGCGATTATCCTTGCCAGTGGCCGATGCTGGTGACGGTATCAAGGTCGCCAACTTTGATGAAAAGACGGCCGACGCAAATATCTTGCGTGTGCCCACGTTGCTGGGATGGTGCGAGCTACACATTTTGCTCTACATCTCCTTGGTCATCTACCGATGCAAATTGTCAGGATATGTTGAGAGACGAATCCAAGTTGAGGAGAGGCCCCAAAGACTACCATGATTGCGTCTTTGAGGAGGAAATCATTGATCACATCAATAGTATCACCAAGTACCACTACGACACATGTATACTTTTCTCACTCTGATCACATCTCTCCAATGTTGGCACTTGTGCAAATAATGTTTATAATAGTAAAAATGCTGACTGCTTCAAACAACTCAAGCTGGTGGCACTCACACTCATTGGATTATTCAAGTGGCATGTTGCATCCATCCTCCACCTACAGCCCATCATGATACTACTGTAGATATAATGCATGAATTGTATTCTGACTCACAGGTGATTTGGAATGCAAAGCTACTTGCAATAATGATGCATCACTTATTGTAGATTGTGATTACATAAGTGCTTTCAGCGTACATTTCCACACATCCACATCATATTCAATTGTAGCGGCACAAGCGCCTGTCCCCAACTCTCTGAAGTCTGCAAACAATCAATATAACCGGCCAAAAAAATTAATATTTATGAACAAAATAATAACAACCACTACAGTTTCAAAAATATGATATTCCGGGTAGTACAGAGGGTCAGAGTAGATAGGGTACTCGGCAGTAGAATGCGGAACATTGGTTGAAGGGCAATCCTCCAATATAAACCACTGGAAACCTGCCATAATGACTTTGAAATATTCATCAGCCTCTTTGACCTTCCTGCCAGTAAGGCTGGACCACAGAACATGATATAGCTGCTATTTCAATTCACTCAATAATTTCTGCTTCAATTAGTACTATGTTAATAACTATCTGCAGGACTTCATTCATTAGAAAATCTTTGGATCATATTTGCACAAACCTTCCTCTCTTCCAGCAATGACTAAGAATATAATTGTCTTAAACAATTGTACACTCATCAAATCCTAAAAGTGTGATTGATACTACTATAAATTGTTCATGAGGTCAATTATATATTGTCCTAAAGACTTGGAATGTAATATAAATTCTATGTCAATATAGCTTCCTAATATGCCTTAAACACCTGTAATTACAAGATCCTGAATTACAAATATACCATGTTTCAATTTGACTGAAACACTTATTGTCTGGTATGGATACTATTTATATATCATGTATACTAATTGTACAAAGTATCTAGGTGTCTACCATTCTTGAAACTGGTCTGAAATGCTTTTTCTTTTACATACTATTCTCCACTACATACCTGTAATTATAAGATCCTGAATTACAAATATACCATGTTTCAATTTGACTGAAACACTTGTTGTCTGGTATGGATACTATTTATATATCATGTATACTAATTATACAAAATATCTAGGTGTCTACCATTCTTGAAATTGGTCTGAAATGCTTTTTCTTTGACATACTATTCTCCACTACACACCTGTAATGATAAGATCCTGAATTACTAATAATACAATGTTTCAATTTGACTGAAATACTTGTTGTCTGGTATGGATACTATTTATATATCATGTATACTAATTATACAAAGTATCTAGGTGTCTACCATTCTTGAAACTGGTCTGAAATGCTTTTTATTTTACATACTATTATCCACTACACATCTGTTATTATAGTCATATAAATTACTTTGGATGTTATCTATCTATATGCATTGTATACTTGACATCTAGTGAAATACTATTGTGAAATAACTCACTATATCTCTTCCATTATAAGAGGCTTGATATCTCACAACCTCTATTGTGCTAACAATTTAACAGCCTGAATGACTTTCCAACTAATGAACTTGAAATCTTGGGCTCACATAGTCTAACTATGTCTGAATTTATCTATCTGTCAATATATCTTGGCAACATATGGTCTAATTGGACTGAAATTATATATCTGTCTTGACATCTTTCTTATCCATGTTCTAATCATATTAAAATGATCTATCTGTCTTGATATCTTTTCAACACATGGTCTAATCTTGTCTAAATCCTACTATTTATATTTCCATCTTTGCAACCTGTTGTCTAATTGTATTAAAATGATCTATTTGTCTGGACATCTGTTCAACACATGGTCTAATCTTGTCTAAATCCTACTATTTATATTTCCATCTTTGCAACCTGTTGTCTAATTGTATTAAAATGATCTATTTGCTCCAACATCTTTGTAGCTTTGATGTAAATGATATGAAAACTGACTATAAATGATCTATCTGTCTGGTATTAGTGACAATAGACTGTGTTAGAAAAACTGTTAATTTCCTGATGCATCCATGCCGACACGACGCGACGGCATGCGACGGCATGTCGCCAACTGGCAACCTGGCGAGGACGCGACGAGGGCGAGGTGACGAGGTGACGAGGAGGAGGGATACAAACGGTGAAGGACGCGGTGTGTTTCTACCTCTCTCTCTTTCATTCTCTCCCTCACCAGTCTCTCCCCGCCTCTCTCCCTCTCACACCAGACGCCAGACACCATCCACGCCGACACGACACCAACTAGGTGAAGACAACCACCCGGTGAGTTGCCCTCCCCTCTCTTTCTCTCTCTTTTACCCGTCTCCCCGCCTCACACGCCACACCTTCTCCAGACTCCGTCCACGCCGACATGACAACTATGCGACGACGGCACGGCGAGGACGAGGTGTGTTTCCACCTTCCTCTTTTTTCCCTCCCTTACCGTCTCTTACCATACACTAGACCCCATCCCCGCCGATACAACAGGACGAAGCCATGACGCCAACTCGGTGACGACGACAACCACCCGGTGCGTTGCCCCTCCCCTCTGTCTCTCACCCGTCTCCCAGTCTCACACCCTCACCCACACCCCTCTCCAGACCCCGTCTACACCGACCGCGACGAGGACGCGACGAGGGCGAGGTAACGAGGGATGACACGACCAGGATTCCCGCTCAACACCCGGTGCGTAATGACAGCGTAAACTCCCTCATGCGGTAATCTTAACTTCCTCCCCAGTCACATTCGACCAAAACATACTACACGGCCGTGCGGAAGATGTTACATTAGAGTAGACTCGGTAGACTACGACGCTGACTATATAGTACATACATCCGTTGTATTTGGCATTTCGGCATGTAGTAGCTCCCGTTAGCGGTGTTTAGAATCGCCGCTGAGGTTCTTGTGTGTTTAATCGGCATGGAGGATTTCATTAATTAACTCAATGGGTGTCATGACTAACTTTAGTAGGCAAAGGGTCACTCGTGATTTCCGATTAGTTCAACCAAGAGAGTCAATCCGCTGTGCTACTGATCAGGATATTATAGCGGCGCCCAAGTCCGGATTTTCAAGGTATCTCGCCCTCGATGTCACACACGATGTCACAACTCCCTCCCACTCGCATTCTCGGCATCTCGACGACCCAACGACCCCCTTCCTCTTTCTCTCCGTCGAGGTCAAGTCCCACCCTCGACATCTCCATCTCCTGTCAACATCAGACGTGACCTACTAACTTGTTCTCCATTCCGGCATCGATGACGGCGTGTGGCGACTGCCACGCACTCTCGTTCCGCCGAGAGTACACGACGATCACCACACGCCATCATGTTGCTCTCGCTCCCTTTTCCTCCACTCGCTCAGCTATGTTCCCGTGGGTATGACGACTAGCACCGCCACCGCCGACGTGAAGATTACGATGCAACGGCATATCACGACGCAAAGACGATGACGACCGTCAGCTCTCGTCTGATCATTCCAGGCATATTCTACTGTATAGACTTCTTTTACTCATCAGGGGACTCAGAGAAGTTGACAGCGGAGAAGTTGACAACGTCAAAATCCAGCTGGAAGTGACGCCGACCGTAAACAATCCATTTCCACAGGCGCATTAAATTCTAATGTCAAGCTGTTAGCAAAGACCGCGGCAAGAGCAAGCAGTCGGGCTTACTTCCAACAGATCGCACAGCTGTAACTCCACTGCAATCAACTGCATGTCATTTACTATGACATCTGAAGGTACATTTTGGAGAGGATCAATCTGCCGAAAACATAATGGTCAGTAGTAGGATAACTATTCACTTTCATCCAACTTTATTTGAACATTCATATCTAAATTGTTTGACACACTCTCAAGTTGTGACTGAGTTATCAAGATTTGGAAGGAATGTTCTCATAGTGTACTTGAAAAGGCCTCTCATGGAGCCACATCATATCTGACCATATCACCACTTTTCAGTGTTTGATTAGACTATGTGACCCACCATGCTGCCAGTGGGTCCACATCTGCCATCCACCATGCATTGGAGAGGAAACAAAAATTGTCATGGACCGAATCCACAAATCCATCTGGATTGATGATGACATGACATTAGGATCTTATTAGAAATATAAAGATTCCTGATGTGATAGCTATTCAATGGGACTGTCTTGTTTGTTGTCAACCTTTTGTGTCTTGATTTTGAGTTCTTTGCTTCCTTGATGATGGCAAGTTCACTTGAGCAATCTGGCCTGAAATTCTTTGACTTTTGAATTGTGAATGTGAATTGTGAAGAGCAGAAATAACATATGTTTATTCACATACAAAACATGGCAACAACAACCACTGAGACACAACTACATTATTGTCATCTGGACCATCTCACTCAAGAGCATCATCTTATCTCCTCTCTGCTCCTCCATGATTCTACAAGCACATCTTGAATGCCACATTTCCTCCTGAGGATAGACAAAGGGTCCGAGTCTTGTTCCACTGTTAGAGTGTCAGCATGATCAACCGCACAATCATCCAAATCTATCATATATACCTGATGCGATGGCCTTCAGTGCCCATGGATCAGGGATCTTAGAACTACTGCCTTCTCCTAGCTTCTCATTGCTATCCTCGATAATGGCCTTGGATGTGATCTTCATTTCTGCATGTCATGGACGAATGTCAATGGTGTATGAGTGTTATGGAAAAACATGATTTCTCTCACTGTTGTGTTGCCGTTGAGTTGCCACTTTTTTCCCACAAGCCTGATGGGTGCTGAAATCCGTTATTGTCTTATGCTCTGTTGCCCACTTCATCTGTAACAACTCCATTTTTTTCTCCAAGATTTCCTCTTGCTCCAAGAGCGACGGTCTGTCGTCATTGTAAGTCGAAATTGATTGCAGCTCTCTGATGCTGCCACCCTTTTGCTTGGTGGTCCAGATTTTGTTCAGTTCAGAGCTCATAGCTTCTGGGTACTCCAATGGATACAGAGTGGCGAGCTCTAGATCTTCTGGTTTGAGTGGTGTTGGATCAAAGGCATACTTGGGATCCTGTTGATGTTGAATGTGCCCTTCCAAGCATTTTGCGAGTATCTATTTTAAAAATTTAATAAATCATTCTTAACCCTATGACAAGAGCTTCTTTACCTGCAAGAATTTTTTCAAACCTTCCAATGCAATCGGAATCGCCTCCTCGCCAATCCCAACTCCTAGGCCAGGTACCATGCAGACCTTGATCAACTTTTGAAGTTGATTGTGATTTTTTTGATGCAAACAGAGGTATGATTGTAGACGGGCGCTTTGATTACCAAGTGTCTCTTGGTCGTAAAGCTGAATCGGACCATCTTGGATGTCCAGGGGATCGCCAATGTCTAAGATGGGTTTTGTGTTTAAACCATCCAGCCAATTCCAGATATCGTCAATTTTGTTGACCTTGATCAAAGAGGTAATGATCTTGGTCATGCTGACACGCAAGTCCCAGGAGCAGTCGTTCGCCAAAAGGTCTTTTCGGAAATGGTAAGAGTTCATGAAGCCCAGCTGCAGCTTCTTCGTCAAGGTTTCCATCTTCTTCATGAACTCAGGATTCATCCAGGGGAATGATGTGCGTGTCATTGCTGGCACACAATATCTGAGGAAGCATTATTGCAATTGGGTATGATCTGCCAGCTCTTCTTCTGAGATCTCGACATCGCCCGAAGGCAATACCAACAGATGATGAGCAGTTTTCTCAGTT